>CAUYVT010000040.1:0-174510 GCA_963576565.1 Aspidapion aeneum
GTCTGTCTGTATGTCTGTCTGTATGTCTGTCTGTATGTCTGTCTGTATGTCTGTCTGTATGTCTGTCTGTATGTCTGTCTGTATGTCTGTCTGTATGTCTGTCTGTATGTCTGTCTGTATGTCTGTCTGTATGTCTGTCTGTATGTCTGTCTGTATGTCTGTCTGTATGTCTGTCTGTATGTCTGTCTGTATGTCTGTCTGTATGTCTGTCTGTATGTCTGTCTGTATGTCTGTCTGTATGTCTGTCTGTATGTCTGTCTGTATGTCTGTCTGTATGTCTGTCTGTATGTCTGTCTTGTCTGTCTGTATGTCTGTCTGTATGTCTGTCTGTATGTCTGTCTGTATGTCTGTCTGTATGTCTGTCTGTATGTCTGTCTGTATGTCTGTCTGTATGTCTGTCTGTATGTCTGTCTGTATGTCTGTCTGTATGTCTGTCTGTATGTCTGTCTGTATGTCTGTCTGTATGTCTGTCTGTATGTCTGTCTGTATGTCTGTCTGTATGTCTGTCTGTATGTCTGTCTGTATGTCTGTCTGTATGTCTGTCTGTATGTCTGTCTGTATGTCTGTCTGTATGTCTGTCTGTATGTCTGTCTGTATGTCTGTCTGTATGTCTGTCTGTATGTCTGTCTGTATGTCTGTCTGTATGTCTGTCTGTATGTCTGTCTGTATGTCTGTCTGTATGTCTGTCTGTATGTCTGTCTGTATGTCTGTCTGTATGTCTGTCTGTATGTCTGTCTGTATGTCTGTCTGTATGTCTGTCTGTATGTCTGTCTGTATGTCTGTCTGTATGTCTGTCTGTATGTCTGTCTGTATGTCTGTCTGTATGTCTGTCTGTATGTCTGTCTGTATGTCTGTCTGTATGTCTGTCTGTATGTCTGTCTGTATGTCTGTCTGTATGTCTGTCTGTATGTCTGTCTGTATGTCTGTCTGTATGTCTGTCTGTATGTCTGTCTGTATGTCTGTCTGTATGTCTGTCTGTATGTCTGTCTGTCTGTATGTCTGTCTGTATGTCTGTCTGTATGTCTGTCTGTATGTCTGTCTGTATGTCTGTCTGTATGTCTGTCTGTCTGTATGTCTGTCTGTATGTCTGTCTGTATGTCTGTCTGTATGTCTGTCTGTATGTCTGTCTGTATGTCTGTCTGTATGTCTGTCTGTATGTCTGTCTGTATGTCTGTCTGTATGTCTGTCTGTATGTCTGTCTGTATGTCTGTCTGTATGTCTGTCTGTATGTCTGTCTGTATGTCTGTCTGTATGTCTGTCTGTATGTCTGTCTGTATGTCTGTCTGTATGTCTGTCTGTATGTCTGTCTGTATGTCTGTCTGTATGTCTGTCTGTATGTCTGTCTGTATGTCTGTCTGTATGTCTGTCTGTATGTCTGTCTGTATGTCTGTCTGTATGTCTGTATGTCTGTCTGTATGTCTGTCTGTATGTCTGTCTGTATGTCTGTCTGTATGTCTGTCTGTATGTCTGTCTGTATGTCTGTCTGTATGTCTGTCTGTATGTCTGTCTGTATGTCTGTCTGTATGTCTGTCTGTATGTCTGTCTGTATGTCTGTCTGTATGTCTGTCTGTATGTCTGTCTGTATGTCTGTCTGTATGTCTGTCTGTATGTCTGTCTGTATGTCTGTCTGTATGTCTGTCTGTATGTCTGTCTGTATGTCTGTCTGTATGTCTGTCTGTATGTCTGTCTGTATGTCTGTCTGTATGTCTGTCTGTATGTCTGTCTGTATGTCTGTCTGTATGTCTGTCTGTATGTCTGTCTGTATGTCTGTCTGTATGTCTGTCTGTATGTCTGTCTGTATGTCTGTCTGTATGTCTGTCTGTATGTCTGTCTGTATGTCTGTCTGTCTGTCTGTATGTCTGTCTGTATGTCTGTCTGTATGTCTGTCTGTATGTCTGTCTGTATGTCTGTCTGTATGTCTGTCTGTATGTCTGTCTGTATGTCTGTCTGTATGTCTGTCTGTATGTCTGTCTGTATGTCTGTCTGTATGTCTGTCTGTATGTCTGTCTGTATGTCTGTCTGTATGTCTGTCTGTATGTCTGTCTGTATGTCTGTCTGTATGTCTGTCTGTATGTCTGTCTGTATGTCTGTCTGTATGTCTGTCTGTATGTCTGTCTGTATGTCTGTCTGTATGTCTGTCTGTATGTCTGTCTGTATGTCTGTCTGTATGTCTGTCTGTCTGTATGTCTGTCTGTATGTCTGTCTGTATGTCTGTCTGTATGTCTGTCTGTATGTCTGTCTGTATGTCTGTCTGTATGTCTGTCTGTATGTCTGTCTGTATGTCTGTCTGTATGTCTGTCTGTATGTCTGTCTGTATGTCTGTCTGTATGTCTGTCTGTATGTCTGTCTGTATGTCTGTCTGTATGTCTGTCTGTATGTCTGTCTGTATGTCTGTCTGTATGTCTGTCTGTATGTCTGTCTGTATGTCTGTCTGTATGTCTGTCTGTATGTCTGTCTGTATGTCTGTCTGTATGTCTGTCTGTATGTCTGTCTGTATGTCTGTCTGTATGTCTGTCTGTATGTCTGTCTGTATGTCTGTCTGTATGTCTGTCTGTATGTCTGTCTGTATGTCTGTCTGTATGTCTGTCTGTATGTCTGTCTGTATGTCTGTCTGTATGTCTGTCTGTATGTCTGTCTGTATGTCTGTCTGTATGTCTGTCTGTATGTCTGTCTGTATGTCTGTCTGTATGTCTGTCTGTATGTCTGTCTGTATGTCTGTCTGTATGTCTGTCTGTATGTCTGTCTGTATGTCTGTCTGTATGTCTGTCTGTATGTCTGTCTGTATGTCTGTCTGTATGTCTGTCTGTATGTCTGTCTGTATGTCTGTCTGTATGTCTGTCTGTATGTCTGTCTGTATGTCTGTCTGTATGTCTGTCTGTATGTCTGTCTGTATGTCTGTCTGTATGTCTGTCTGTATGTCTGTCTGTATGTCTGTCTGTATGTCTGTCTGTATGTCTGTCTGTATGTCTGTCTGTATGTCTGTCTGTATGTCTGTCTGTATGTCTGTCTGTATGTCTGTCTGTATGTCTGTCTGTATGTCTGTCTGTATGTCTGTCTGTATGTCTGTCTGTATGTCTGTCTGTATGTCTGTCTGTATGTCTGTCTGTATGTCTGTCTGTATGTCTGTCTGTATGTCTGTCTGTATGTCTGTCTGTATGTCTGTCTGTATGTCTGTCTGTATGTCTGTCTGTATGTCTGTCTGTATGTCTGTCTGTATGTCTGTCTGTATGTCTGTCTGTATGTCTGTCTGTATGTCTGTCTGTATGTCTGTCTGTATGTCTGTCTGTATGTCTGTCTGTATGTCTGTCTGTATGTCTGTCTGTATGTCTGTCTGTATGTCTGTCTGTATGTCTGTCTGTATGTCTGTCTGTATGTCTGTCTGTATGTCTGTCTGTATGTCTGTCTGTATGTCTGTCTGTATGTCTGTCTGTATGTCTGTCTGTATGTCTGTCTGTATGTCTGTCTGTATGTCTGTCTGTATGTCTGTCTGTATGTCTGTCTGTATGTCTGTCTGTATGTCTGTCTGTATGTCTGTCTGTATGTCTGTCTGTATGTCTGTCTGTATGTCTGTCTGTATGTCTGTCTGTATGTCTGTCTGTATGTCTGTCTGTATGTCTGTCTGTATGTCTGTCTGTATGTCTGTCTGTATGTCTGTCTGTATGTCTGTCTGTATGTCTGTCTGTATGTCTGTCTGTATGTCTGTCTGTATGTCTGTCTGTATGTCTGTCTGTATGTCTGTCTGTATGTCTGTCTGTATGTCTGTCTGTATGTCTGTCTGTATGTCTGTCTGTATGTCTGTCTGTATGTCTGTCTGTAGTCTGTCTGTATGTCTGTCTGTATGTCTGTCTGTATGTCTGTCTGTATGTCTGTCTGTATGTCTGTCTGTATGTCTGTCTGTATGTCTGTCTGTATGTCTGTCTGTATGTCTGTCTGTATGTCTGTCTGTATGTCTGTCTGTATGTCTGTCTGTCTGTATGTCTGTCTGTATGTCTGTCTGTATGTCTGTCTGTATGTCTGTCTGTATGTCTGTCTGTATGTCTGTCTGTATGTCTGTATGTCTGTCTGTATGTCTGTCTGTATGTCTGTCTGTATGTCTGTCTGTATGTCTGTATGTCTGTCTGTATGTCTGTCTGTATGTCTGTCTGTATGTCTGTCTGTATGTCTGTCTGTCTGTATGTCTGTCTGTATGTCTGTCTGTATGTCTGTCTGTATGTCTGTCTGTATGTCTGTCTGTATGTCTGTCTGTATGTCTGTCTGTATGTCTGTCTGTATGTCTGTCTGTATGTCTGTCTGTATGTCTGTCTGTATGTCTGTCTGTATGTCTGTCTGTATGTCTGTCTGTATGTCTGTCTGTATGTCTGTCTGTATGTCTGTCTGTAGTCTGTCTGTATGTCTGTCTGTATGTCTGTCTGTATGTCTGTCTGTATGTCTGTCTGTATGTCTGTCTGTATGTCTGTCTGTATGTCTGTCTGTATGTCTGTCTGTATGTCTGTCTGTATGTCTGTCTGTATGTCTGTCTGTATGTCTGTCTGTATGTCTGTCTGTATGTCTGTCTGTATGTCTGTCTGTATGTCTGTCTGTATGTCTGTCTGTATGTCTGTCTGTATGTCTGTCTGTATGTCTGTCTGTATGTCTGTCTGTATGTCTGTCTGTATGTCTGTCTGTATGTCTGTCTGTATGTCTGTCTGTATGTCTGTCTGTATGTCTGTCTGTATGTCTGTCTGTATGTCTGTCTGTATGTCTGTCTGTATGTCTGTCTGTATGTCTGTCTGTATGTCTGTCTGTATGTCTGTCTGTATGTCTGTCTGTATGTCTGTCTGTATGTCTGTCTGTATGTCTGTCTGTATGTCTGTCTGTAAGTCTGTCTGTATGTCTGTCTGTATGTCTGTCTGTATGTCTGTCTGTATGTCTGTCTGTATGTCTGTCTGTATGTCTGTCTGTATGTCTGTCTGTATGTCTGTCTGTATGTCTGTCTGTATGTCTGTCTGTATGTCTGTCTGTATGTCTGTCTGTATGTCTGTCTGTATGTCTGTCTGTATGTCTGTCTGTATGTCTGTCTGTATGTCTGTCTGTATGTCTGTCTGTATGTCTGTCTGTATGTCTGTCTGTATGTCTGTCTGTATGTCTGTCTGTATGTCTGTCTGTATGTCTGTCTGTATGTCTGTCTGTATGTCTGTCTGTATGTCTGTCTGTATGTCTGTCTGTATGTCTGTCTGTATGTCTGTCTGTATGTCTGTCTGTATGTCTGTCTGTATGTCTGTCTGTATGTCTGTCTGTATGTCTGTCTGTATGTCTGTCTGTATGTCTGTCGTATGTCTGTCTGTATGTCTGTCTGTATGTCTGTCTGTATGTCTGTCTGTATGTCTGTCTGTATGTCTGTCTGTATGTCTGTCTGTATGTCTGTCTGTATGTCTGTCTGTATGTCTGTCTGTATGTCTGTCTGTATGTCTGTCTGTATGTCTGTATGTCTGTATGTCTGTATGTCTGTATGTCTGTATGTCTGTATGTCTGTCTGTCTGTATGTCTGTATGTCTGTCTGTATGTATGTCTGTATGTCTGTCTGTATGTATGTCTGTATGTCTGTATGTCTGTCTGTCTGTATGTCTGTATGTCTGTATGTCTGTATGTCTGTATGTCTGTATGTCTGTATGTCTGTATGTCTGTATGTCTGTCTGTATGTCTGTCTGTATGTCTGTCTGTATGTCTGTCTGTATGTCTGTCTGTATGTCTGTCTGTATGTCTGTCTGTATGTCTGTCTGTATGTCTGTCTGTATGTCTGTCTGTATGTCTGTCTGTATGTCTGTCTGTATGTCTGTCTGTATGTCTGTCTGTATGTCTGTCTGTATGTCTGTCTGTATGTCTGTCTGTATGTCTGTCTGTATGTCTGTCTGTATGTCTGTCTGTATGTCTGTCTGTATGTCTGTCTGTATGTCTGTCTGTATGTCTGTCTGTATGTCTGTCTGTATGTCTGTCTGTCTGTATGTCTGTCTGTATGTCTGTCTGTATGTCTGTCTGTATGTCTGTCTGTATGTCTGTCTGTATGTCTGTCTGTATGTCTGTCTGTATGTCTGTCTGTATGTCTGTCTGTATGTCTGTCGTATGTCTGTCTGTATGTCTGTCTGTATGTCTGTCTGTATGTCTGTCTGTATGTCTGTCTGTATGTCTGTCTGTATGTCTGTCTGTATGTCTGTCTGTATGTCTGTCTGTATGTCTGTCTGTATGTCTGTCTGTATGTCTGTCTGTATGTCTGTCTGTATGTCTGTCTGTATGTCTGTCTGTATGTCTGTCTGTATGTCTGTATGTCTGTATGTCTGTATGTCTGTATGTCTGTATGTCTGTATGTCTGTATGTCTGTATGTCTGTATGTCTGTATGTCTGTATGTCTGTATGTCTGTATGTCTTCTGTATGTCTGTATGTCTGTATGTCTGTATGTCTGTCTGTCTGTATGTCTGTATGTCTGTATGTCTGTATGTCTGTCTGTATGTATGTCTGTATGTCTGTCTGTATGTCTGTCTGTATGTCTGTATGTCTGTATGTCTGTATGTCTGTATGTCTGTCTGTATGTCTGTATGTCTGTCTGTATGTCTGTCTGTATGTCTGTCTGTATGTCTGTCTGTATGTCTGTCTGTATGTCTGTCTGTATGTCTGTCTGTATGTCTGTCTGTATGTCTGTCTGTATGTCTGTCTGTATGTCTGTCTGTATGTCTGTCTGTATGTCTGTCTGTATGTCTGTCTGTATGTCTGTCTGTATGTCTGTCTGTATGTCTGTCTGTATGTCTGTCTGTATGTCTGTCTGTATGTCTGTCTGTATGTCTGTCTGTATGTCTGTCTGTATGTCTGTCTGTATGTCTGTCTGTATGTCTGTCTGTATGTCTGTCTGTATGTCTGTCTGTATGTCTGTCTGTATGTCTGTCTGTATGTCTGTCTGTATGTCTGTCTGTATGTCTGTCTGTATGTCTGTCTGTATGTCTGTCTGTATGTCTGTCTGTATGTCTGTCTGTATGTCTGTCTGTATGTCTGTCTGTATGTCTGTCTGTATGTCTGTCTGTATGTCTGTCTGTATGTCTGTCTGTATGTCTGTCTGTATGTCTGTCTGTATGTCTGTCTGTATGTCTGTCTGTATGTCTGTCTGTATGTCTGTCTGTATGTCTGTCTGTATGTCTGTCTGTATGTCTGTCTGTATGTCTGTCTGTATGTCTGTCTGTATGTCTGTCTGTATGTCTGTCTGTATGTCTGTCTGTATGTCTGTCTGTATGTCTGTCTGTATGTCTGTCTGTATGTCTGTCTGTATGTCTGTCTGTATGTCTGTCTGTATGTCTGTCTGTATGTCTGTCTGTATGTCTGTCTGTATGTCTGTCTGTATGTCTGTCTGTATGTCTGTCTGTATGTCTGTCTGTATGTCTGTCTGTATGTCTGTATGTCTGTCTGTATGTCTGTCTGTATGTCTGTCTGTATGTCTGTCTGTATGTCTGTCTGTATGTCTGTCTGTATGTCTGTCTGTATGTCTGTCTGTATGTCTGTCTGTATGTCTGTCTGTATGTCTGTCTGTATGTCTGTCTGTATGTCTGTCTGTATGTCTGTCTGTATGTCTGTCTGTATGTCTGTCTGTATGTCTGTCTGTATGTCTGTCTGTATGTCTGTCTGTATGTCTGTCTGTATGTCTGTCTGTATGTCTGTCTGTATGTCTGTCTGTATGTCTGTCTGTATGTCTGTCTGTATGTCTGTCTGTATGTCTGTCTGTATGTCTGTCTGTATGTCTGTCTGTATGTCTGTCTGTATGTCTGTCTGTATGTCTGTCTGTATGTCTGTCTGTATGTCTGTCTGTATGTCTGTCTGTATGTCTGTCTGTATGTCTGTCTGTATGTCTGTCTGTATGTCTGTCTGTATGTCTGTCTGTATGTCTGTCTGTATGTCTGTCTGTATGTCTGTCTGTATGTCTGTCTGTATGTCTGTCTGTATGTCTGTCTGTATGTCTGTCTGTATGTCTGTCTGTATGTCTGTCTGTATGTCTGTCTGTATGTCTGTCTGTATGTCTGTCTGTATGTCTGTCTGTATGTCTGTCTGTATGTCTGTCTGTATGTCTGTCTGTATGTCTGTCTGTATGTCTGTCTGTATGTCTGTCTGTATGTCTGTCTGTATGTCTGTCTGTATGTCTGTCTGTATGTCTGTCTGTATGTCTGTCTGTATGTCTGTCTGTATGTCTGTCTGTATGTCTGTCTGTATGTCTGTCTGTATGTCTGTCTGTATGTCTGTCTGTATGTCTGTCTGTATGTCTGTCTGTATGTCTGTCTGTATGTCTGTCTGTATGTCTGTCTGTATGTCTGTCTGTATGTCTGTCTGTATGTCTGTCTGTATGTCTGTCTGTATGTCTGTCTGTATGTCTGTCTGTATGTCTGTCTGTATGTCTGTCTGTATGTCTGTCTGTATGTCTGTCTGTATGTCTGTCTGTATGTCTGTCTGTATGTCTGTCTGTATGTCTGTCTGTATGTCTGTCTGTATGTCTGTCTGTATGTCTGTCTGTATGTCTGTCTGTATGTCTGTCTGTATGTCTGTCTGTATGTCTGTCTGTATGTCTGTCTGTATGTCTGTCTGTATGTCTGTCTGTATGTCTGTCTGTATGTCTGTCTGTATGTCTGTCTGTATGTCTGTCTGTATGTCTGTCTGTATGTCTGTCTGTATGTCTGTCTGTATGTCTGTCTGTATGTCTGTCTGTATGTCTGTCTGTATGTCTGTCTGTATGTCTGTCTGTATGTCTGTCTGTATGTCTGTCTGTATGTCTGTCTGTATGTCTGTCTGTATGTCTGTCTGTATGTCTGTCTGTATGTCTGTCTGTATGTCTGTCTGTATGTCTGTCTGTATGTCTGTCTGTATGTCTGTCTGTATGTCTGTCTGTATGTCTGTCTGTATGTCTGTCTGTATGTCTGTCTGTATGTCTGTCTGTATGTCTGTCTGTATGTCTGTCTGTATGTCTGTCTGTATGTCTGTCTGTATGTCTGTCTGTATGTCTGTCTGTATGTCTGTCTGTATGTCTGTCTGTATGTCTGTCTGTATGTCTGTCTGTATGTCTGTCTGTATGTCTGTCTGTATGTCTGTCTGTATGTCTGTCTGTATGTCTGTCTGTATGTCTGTCTGTATGTCTGTCTGTATGTCTGTCTGTATGTCTGTCTGTATGTCTGTCTGTATGTCTGTCTGTATGTCTGTCTGTATGTCTGTCTGTATGTCTGTCTGTATGTCTGTCTGTATGTCTGTCTGTATGTCTGTCTGTATGTCTGTCTGTATGTCTGTCTGTATGTCTGTCTGTATGTCTGTCTGTATGTCTGTCTGTATGTCTGTCTGTATGTCTGTCTGTATGTCTGTCTGTATGTCTGTCTGTATGTCTGTCTGTATGTCTGTCTGTATGTCTGTCTGTATGTCTGTCTGTATGTCTGTCTGTATGTCTGTCTGTATGTCTGTCTGTATGTCTGTCTGTATGTCTGTCTGTATGTCTGTCTGTATGTCTGTCTGTATGTCTGTCTGTATGTCTGTCTGTATGTCTGTCTGTATGTCTGTCTGTATGTCTGTCTGTATGTCTGTCTGTATGTCTGTCTGTATGTCTGTCTGTATGTCTGTCTGTATGTCTGTCTGTATGTCTGTCTGTATGTCTGTCTGTATGTCTGTCTGTATGTCTGTCTGTATGTCTGTCTGTATGTCTGTCTGTATGTCTGTCGTATGTCTGTCTGTATGTCTGTCTGTATGTCTGTCTGTATGTCTGTCTGTATGTCTGTCTGTATGTCTGTCTGTATGTCTGTCTGTATGTCTGTCTGTATGTCTGTCTGTATGTCTGTCTGTATGTCTGTCTGTATGTCTGTCTGTATGTCTGTCTGTATGTCTGTCTGTATGTCTGTCTGTATGTCTGTCTGTATGTCTGTCTGTATGTCTGTCTGTATGTCTGTCTGTATGTCTGTCTGTATGTCTGTCTGTATGTCTGTCTGTATGTCTGTCTGTATGTCTGTCTGTATGTCTGTCTGTATGTCTGTCTGTATGTCTGTCTGTATGTCTGTCTGTATGTCTGTCTGTATGTCTGTCTGTATGTCTGTCTGTATGTCTGTCTGTATGTCTGTCTGTATGTCTGTCTGTATGTCTGTCTGTATGTCTGTCTGTATGTCTGTCTGTATGTCTGTCTGTATGTCTGTCTGTATGTCTGTCTGTATGTCTGTCTGTATGTCTGTCTGTATGTCTGTCTGTATGTCTGTCTGTATGTCTGTCTGTATGTCTGTCTGTATGTCTGTCTGTATGTCTGTCTGTATGTCTGTCTGTATGTCTGTCTGTATGTCTGTCTGTATGTCTGTCTGTATGTCTGTCTGTATGTCTGTCTGTATGTCTGTCTGTATGTCTGTCTGTATGTCTGTCTGTATGTCTGTCTGTATGTCTGTCTGTATGTCTGTCTGTATGTCTGTCTGTATGTCTGTCTGTATGTCTGTCTGTATGTCTGTCTGTATGTCTGTCTGTATGTCTGTCTGTATGTCTGTCTGTATGTCTGTCTGTATGTCTGTCTGTATGTCTGTCTGTATGTCTGTCTGTATGTCTGTCTGTATGTCTGTCTGTATGTCTGTCTGTATGTCTGTCTGTATGTCTGTCTGTATGTCTGTCTGTATGTCTGTCTGTATGTCTGTCTGTATGTCTGTCTGTATGTCTGTCTGTATGTCTGTCTGTATGTCTGTCTGTATGTCTGTCTGTATGTCTGTCTGTATGTCTGTCTGTATGTCTGTCTGTATGTCTGTCTGTATGTCTGTCTGTATGTCTGTCTGTATGTCTGTCTGTCTGTATGTCTGTCTGTCTGTATGTCTGTCTGTATGTCTGTCTGTATGTCTGTCTGTATGTCTGTCTGTATGTCTGTCTGTATGTCTGTCTGTATGTCTGTCTGTATGTCTGTCTGTATGTCTGTCTGTATGTCTGTCTGTATGTCTGTCTGTATGTCTGTCTGTATGTCTGTCTGTATGTCTGTCTGTATGTCTGTCTGTATGTCTGTCTGTATGTCTGTCTGTATGTCTGTCTGTATGTCTGTCTGTATGTCTGTCTGTATGTCTGTCTGTATGTCTGTCTGTATGTCTGTCCTGTATGTCTGTCTGTATGTCTGTCTGTATGTCTGTCTGTATGTCTGTCTGTATGTCTGTCTGTATGTCTGTCTGTATGTCTGTCTGTATGTCTGTCTGTATGTCTGTCTGTATGTCTGTCTGTATGTCTGTCTGTATGTCTGTCTGTATGTCTGTCTGTATGTCTGTCTGTATGTCTGTCTGTATGTCTGTCTGTATGTCTGTCTGTATGTCTGTCTGTATGTCTGTCTGTCTGTATGTCTGTCTGTATGTCTGTCTGTATGTCTGTCTGTATGTCTGTCTGTATGTCTGTCTGTATGTCTGTCTGTATGTCTGTCTGTATGTCTGTCTGTATGTCTGTCTGTATGTCTGTCTGTATGTCTGTCTGTATGTCTGTCTGTATGTCTGTCTGTATGTCTGTCTGTATGTCTGTCTGTATGTCTGTCTGTATGTCTGTCTGTATGTCTGTCTGTATGTCTGTCTGTATGTCTGTCTGTATGTCTGTCTGTATGTCTGTCTGTATGTCTGTCTGTATGTCTGTCTGTATGTCTGTCTGTATGTCTGTCTGTATGTCTGTCTGTATGTCTGTCTGTATGTCTGTCTGTATGTCTGTCTGTATGTCTGTCTGTATGTCTGTCTGTATGTCTGTCTGTATGTCTGTCTGTATGTCTGTCTGTATGTCTGTCTGTATGTCTGTCTGTATGTCTGTCTGTATGTCTGTCTGTATGTCTGTCTGTATGTCTGTCTGTATGTCTGTCTGTATGTCTGTCTGTATGTCTGTCTGTATGTCTGTCTGTATGTCTGTCTGTATGTCTGTCTGTATGTCTGTCTGTATGTCTGTCTGTATGTCTGTCTGTATGTCTGTCTGTATGTCTGTCTGTATGTCTGTCTGTATGTCTGTCTGTATGTCTGTCTGTATGTCTGTCTGTATGTCTGTCTGTATGTCTGTCTGTATGTCTGTCTGTATGTCTGTCTGTATGTCTGTCTGTATGTCTGTCTGTATGTCTGTCTGTATGTCTGTCTGTATGTCTGTCTGTATGTCTGTCTGTATGTCTGTCTGTATGTCTGTCTGTATGTCTGTCTGTATGTCTGTCTGTATGTCTGTCTGTATGTCTGTCTGTATGTCTGTCTGTATGTCTGTCTGTATGTCTGTCTGTATGTCTGTCTGTATGTCTGTCTGTATGTCTGTCTGTATGTCTGTCTGTATGTCTGTCTGTATGTCTGTATGTCTGTCTTGTTGTCTGTCTGTATGTCTGTCTGTATGTCTGTCTGTATGTCTGTCTGTATGTCTGTCTGTATGTCTGTCTGTATGTCTGTCTGTATGTCTGTCTGTATGTCTGTCTGTATGTCTGTCTGTATGTCTGTCTGTATGTCTGTCTGTATGTCTGTCTGTATGTCTGTCTGTATGTCTGTCTGTATGTCTGTCTGTATGTCTGTCTGTATGTCTGTCTGTATGTCTGTCTGTATGTCTGTCTGTATGTCTGTCTGTATGTCTGTCTGTATGTCTGTCTGTATGTCTGTCTGTATGTCTGTCTGTATGTCTGTATGTATGTCTGTCTGTATGTCTGTCTGTATGTCTGTCTGTATGTCTGTCTGTATGTCTGTCTGTCTGTATGTCTGTCTGTATGTCTGTCTGTATGTCTGTCTGTATGTCTGTCTGTATGTCTGTCTGTATGTCTGTCTGTATGTCTGTCTGTATGTCTGTATGTCTGTCTGTATGTCTGTCTGTATGTCTGTCTGTATGTCTGTCTGTATGTCTGTCTGTATGTCTGTCTGTATGTCTGTCTGTATGTCTGTCTGTATGTCTGTCTGTATGTCTGTCTGTATGTCTGTCTGTATGTCTGTCTGTATGTCTGTCTGTATGTCTGTCTGTATGTCTGTCTGTATGTCTGTCTGTATGTCTGTCTGTATGTCTGTCTGTATGTCTGTCTGTATGTCTGTCTGTATGTCTGTCTGTATGTCTGTCTGTATGTCTGTCTGTATGTCTGTCTGTATGTCTGTCTGTATGTCTGTCTGTATGTCTGTCTGTATGTCTGTCTGTATGTCTGTCTGTATGTCTGTCTGTATGTCTGTCTGTATGTCTGTCTGTATGTCTGTCTGTATGTCTGTCTGTATGTCTGTCTGTATGTCTGTCTGTATGTCTGTCTGTATGTCTGTCTGTATGTCTGTCTGTATGTCTGTCTGTATGTCTGTCTGTATGTCTGTCTGTATGTCTGTCTGTATGTCTGTCTGTATGTCTGTCTGTATGTCTGTCTGTATGTCTGTCTGTATGTCTGTCTGTATGTCTGTCTGTATGTCTGTCTGTATGTCTGTCTGTATGTCTGTCTGTATGTCTGTCTGTATGTCTGTCTGTATGTCTGTCTGTATGTCTGTCTGTATGTCTGTCTGTATGTCTGTCTGTATGTCTGTCTGTATGTCTGTCTGTATGTCTGTCTGTATGTCTGTCTGTATGTCTGTCTGTATGTCTGTCTGTATGTCTGTCTGTATGTCTGTCTGTCTGTCTGTATGTCTGTCTGTATGTCTGTCTGTATGTCTGTCTGTATGTCTGTCTGTATGTCTGTCTGTATGTCTGTCTGTATGTCTGTCTGTATGTCTGTCTGTATGTCTGTCTGTATGTCTGTCTGTGTGTCTGTCTGTATGTCTGTCTGTATGTCTGTCTGTATGTCTGTCTGTATGTCTGTCTGTATGTCTGTCTGTATGTCTGTCTGTATGTCTGTCTGTATGTCTGTCTGTATGTCTGTCTGTATGTCTGTCTGTATGTCTGTCTGTATGTCTGTCTGTATGTCTGTCTGTATGTCTGTCTGTATGTCTGTCTGTATGTCTGTCTGTATGTCTGTCTGTATGTCTGTCTGTATGTCTGTCTGTATGTCTGTCTGTATGTCTGTCTGTATGTCTGTCTGTATGTCTGTCTGTATGTCTGTCTGTATGTCTGTCTGTATGTCTGTCTGTATGTCTGTCTGTATGTCTGTCTGTATGTCTGTCTGTATGTCTGTCTGTATGTCTGTCTGTATGTCTGTCTGTATGTCTGTCTGTATGTCTGTCTGTATGTCTGTCTGTATGTCTGTCTGTATGTCTGTCTGTATGTCTGTCTGTATGTCTGTCTGTATGTCTGTCTGTATGTCTGTCTGTATGTCTGTCTGTATGTCTGTCTGTATGTCTGTCTGTATGTCTGTCTGTATGTCTGTCTGTATGTCTGTCTGTATGTCTGTCTGTATGTCTGTCTGTCTGTATGTCTGTCTGTATGTCTGTCTGTATGTCTGTCTGTATGTCTGTCTGTATGTCTGTCTGTATGTCTGTCTGTATGTCTGTCTGTATGTCTGTCTGTATGTCTGTCTGTATGTCTGTCTGTCTGTATGTCTGTCTGTATGTCTGTCTGTATGTCTGTCTGTATGTCTGTCTGTATGTCTGTCTGTATGTCTGTCTGTATGTCTGTCTGTATGTCTGTCTGTATGTCTGTCTGTATGTCTGTCTGTATGTCTGTCTGTATGTCTGTCTGTATGTCTGTCTGTATGTCTGTCTGTATGTCTGTCTGTATGTCTGTCTGTATGTCTGTCTGTATGTCTGTCTGTATGTCTGTCTGTATGTCTGTCTGTATGTCTGTCTGTATGTCTGTCTGTATGTCTGTCTGTATGTCTGTCTGTATGTCTGTCTGTATGTCTGTCTGTATGTCTGTCTGTATGTCTGTCTGTATGTCTGTCTGTATGTCTGTCTGTATGTCTGTCTGTATGTCTGTCTGTATGTCTGTCTGTATGTCTGTCTGTATGTCTGTCTGTATGTCTGTCTGTATGTCTGTCTGTATGTCTGTCTGTATGTCTGTCTGTATGTCTGTATGTCTGTCTGTATGTCTGTCTGTATGTCTGTCTGTATGTCTGTCTGTATGTCTGTCTGTATGTCTGTCTGTATGTCTGTCTGTATGTCTGTCTGTATGTCTGTCTGTATGTCTGTCTGTATGTCTGTCTGTATGTCTGTCTGTATGTCTGTCTGTATGTCTGTCTGTATGTCTGTCTGTATGTCTGTCTGTATGTCTGTCTGTATGTCTGTCTGTATGTCTGTCTGTATGTCTGTCTGTATGTCTGTCTGTCTGTATGTCTGTCTGTATGTCTGTCTGTATGTCTGTCTGTATGTCTGTCTGTATGTCTGTCTGTCTGTCTGTCTGTCTGTATGTCTGTCTGTATGTCTGTCTGTATGTCTGTCTGTATGTCTGTCTGTATGTCTGTCTGTATGTCTGTCTGTATGTCTGTCTGTATGTCTGTCTGTCTGTCTGTCTGTATGTCTGTCTGTATGTCTGTCTGTATGTCTGTCTGTATGTCTGTCTGTATGTCTGTCTGTCTGTATGTCTGTCTGTATGTCTGTCTGTATGTCTGTCTGTATGTCTGTCTGTATGTCTGTCTGTATGTCTGTCTGTATGTCTGTCTGTCTGTCTGTCTGTATGTCTGTCTGTATGTCTGTCTGTATGTCTGTCTGTATGTCTGTCTGTCTGTATGTCTGTCTGTATGTCTGTCTGTATGTCTGTCTGTATGTCTGTCTGTATGTATGTATGTCTGTATGTCTGTATGTCTGTATGTCTGTATGTCTGTCTGTATGCCTGTCTGTATGTCTGTCTGTATGTCTGTCTGTATATCTGTCTGTATGTCTGTCTGTATGTCTGTCTGTATGTCTGTCTGTATGTCTGTCTGTATGTCTGTCTGTATGTCTGTCTGTATGTCTGTCTGTATGTCTGTCTGTATGTCTGTCTGTATGTGTGTCTGTATGTCTGTCTGTCTGTATGTCTGTCTGTATGTCTGTCTGTATGTCTGTCTGTATGTCTGTCTGTATGTCTGTCTGTATGTCTGTCTGTATGTCTGTCTGTATGTCTGTCTGTATGTCTGTCTGTCTGTATGTCTGTCTGTATGTCTGTCTGTATGTCTGTCTGTATGTCTGTCTGTATGTCTGTCTGTATGTCTGTCTGTATGTCTGTCTGTATGTCTGTCTGTATGTCTGTCTGTATGTCTGTCTGTATGTCTGTCTGTATGTCTGTCTGTATGTCTGTCTGTATGTCTGTCTGTATGTCTGTCTGTATGTCTGTCTGTATGTCTGTCTGTAGGTCTGTCTGTATGTCTGTCTGTATGTCTGTCTGTATGTCTGTCTGTATGTCTGTCTGTATGTCTGTATGTCTGTATGTCTGTCTGTATGTCTGTCTGTATGTCTGTCTGTATGTCTGTCTGTATGTCTGTCTGTATGTCTGTCTGTATGTCTGTCTGTATGTCTGTCTGTATGTCTGTCTGTATGTCTGTCTGTATGTCTGTCTGTATGTCTGTCTGTATGTCTGTCTGTATGTCTGTCTGTATGTCTGTCTGTATGTCTGTCTGTATGTCTGTCTGTATGTCTGTCTGTATGTCTGTCTGTCTGTATGTCTGTCTGTATGTCTGTCTGTATGTCTGTCTGTATGTCTGTCTGTATGTCTGTCTGTCTGTATGTCTGTCTGTATGTCTGTCTGTATGTCTGTCTGTATGTCTGTCTGTATGTCTGTCTGTATGTCTGTCTGTATGTCTGTCTGTATGTCTGTCTGTATGTCTGTCTGTATGTCTGTCTGTATATCTGTCTGTATGTCTGTCTGTATGTCTGTCTGTATGTCTGTCTGTATGTCTGTCTGTATGTCTGTCTGTATGTCTGTCTGTATGTCTGTCTGTATGTCTGTCTGTATGTCTGTCTGTATGTCTGTCTGTATGTCTGTCTGTATGTCTGTCTGTATGTCTGTCTGTATGTCTGTCTGTATGTCTGTCTGTATGTCTGTCTGTATGTCTGTCTGTATGTCTGTCTGTCTGTATGTCTGTCTGTATGTCTGTCTGTATGTCTGTCTGTATGTCTGTCTGTATGTCTGTCTGTATGTCTGTCTGTATGTCTGTCTGTATGTCTGTCTGTATGTCTGTCTGTATGTCTGTCTGTATGTCTGTCTGTATGTCTGTCTGTATGTCTGTCTGTATGTCTGTCTGTATGTCTGTCTGTATGTCTGTCTGTATGTCTGTCTGTATGTCTGTCTGTATGTCTGTCTGTATGTCTGTCTGTATGTTTGTCTGTATGTCTGTCTGTCTGTATGTCTGTCTGTATGTCTGTCTGTATGTCTGTCTGTATGTCTGTCTGTATGTCTGTCTGTATGTCTGTCTGTCTGTATGTCTGTCTGTATGTCTGTCTGTATGTCTGTCTGTATGTCTGTCTGTATGTCTGTCTGTATGTCTGTCTGTATGTCTGTCTGTATGTCTGTCTGTAACGACCAACGCGCATAACTCAAAAACCGCTTGCCCTTGGGTCGAGATGGTCCCATTTAAAAATGAACAAAATCCACCGAACGCAAGCCTAAATTAGAGTTTATGTGAAAATATTGCGTGTGTGATATCAAATGAAAGGTAATTGAGTCTGGAATTAAACAAAATACACTTTAGGTAATTTAAAAAAAAGGGTGGGGGTAGATTTCAAAAATTAGAATTTAAGTAAAAATATGGCGTGTGTGATATCAAACAATAGGTAATTGAGTCTGGAGTTAAACAAAATACATTTTAGATTTTTTTTTAAAGGTTGGGGGTAGATTTCGAAAATTAGAGTTTAATTCAAAACATGACTTGTGTGGTATCAAACGAAAGATAATTGAGTCTGGAGTTGAATAAAACATATTTCACATTTTAGTTATATTAGCTTACACGTTTACTATAACTATAGTACCTAGTGTGAGCTTAGGTGCCCATAAATTGGCAGAGTATTTTTCAATGCTAACAAAATTTTATTCAAATTATTATAATAGTTTCGATCTTTATAAAACTGCAAATTTCAAACCTATCGTAAATTTGATGAAAAGTGGCAACATAGCTAATCTAGGCGAAGACGGGAACGAAGAAGGAACAACGATCGGAATGAACGATCGATATTTGATAGTTGAATTATTGCAATTGCATCGTAGCTTTCGCGCAGTTGCCAGATTTGAAGGTTAACCTTCAACATGAAGGTTTTTGAACAAATAATTTTATTATTGAAGGTTTTTATCCGAATTTGAAGGTTTTTGACTATTTTGAGGAAAAGGTATATATTTTAAAAATATTCCAATAATTTTACCAAACTTAACCTAGGTAAATTTGAATACTTTATTTAAAATTTTAATTTTTATAATTTAAGTTATAATCTTTTATTTGTCTGGTTTTTTCTCCCATTTTTATTTTAAAAAAATTTTCATGGTATAGAGTTTTTTTGGTTTGGTTGTCGACCACACACCCGTTACTGTTTTGAAGGATATGAAGGTTTTTTTGTCACTTAATTGAAGGCAAATCATCAGAAAAGTCTGGCAACACTGCTTTCGCGTGTTTTGGTTTGTCTCTGGCCTCTGCTCTTCTGCTCTGTTTACTCAGTCATTTGCACGTGAAAGGACACGATTCGTACTGTCCACTTCACTGTGTACGCGACCGCTACAAATTTTGAATATTGCATTTTAAGCCTAAATTTTAAATTGCACCCAATTTTATACCTTATTGTCTTGTCTGATTCTTACAATTCCATCCCTGAGTGTGTCGCTTGAGTGAAGTTTTTTTTATGTTTGAAAAGGTTAAAACATATATTAGAACTTATTGCCCAAATATTTTTTTTATAATAACGATGTCATGGACAATTTTGCCTCCCTACAGGACCGAAGAATTGAGTTGCTGAACAATCTTTGAAACGTAATACGTTCCAACGATACTTTTATCTAAGTGATTATAATCTGTAGCCATTATAAATAGGTATAATGTTTGAATGTTTTTCCCACTATATTTTCGCGAGGTATATTTATACCTATAATTAATAGTTTTATTATTATGTTGACAAAATGGTGAATGCGCCCAAAAAAATTTTCGCGCTGTTGCCCCGCTGGCGCAGTTGGGTTCTGGGGCTCAAGCCCCTCCAAAATTGGAGAGCTAACTTCGCCACTGACGGGGGCGCGAGCCCTCCTCCCATGCGCCCTTGACGCAAGCACGTTTTGATAGAAAACCTTTGCAAATGTCATTGTCTTTAATGTAAGTTGTGACATTTAAAAAAGGGTTTTCTGTCATAACGTAGTTAATTGTTAACCAGCGTAAATCCACTCTAAATAAATGGCACAATTGGAATTGAAAAAAGGCCAATTGTTTTCTGTTTTGTGTATGAGTTTGTCTAACAAAATTAAGTTAACTGGTATAGTCATACTGTCTGGGTAGTCACCCAATGTTGATATGTCTCATATATTGTCAACAAGTTCTCGTCTGGTGTAGCTTCATTTGGATCTTAACTTAATTATTTTGTTATGGATAATTAAAACGGTGGCGCGGTATCAGCTACAAATCTATTTTTTCCGCTACAAATTTCCCAATTATTAACTATCAATTGTATACATATCACAATACTCCAAAATCAACAGATAATAAAAATGTATTTGTATTGGCCAAAAACTTCCGGTTTTTTCTCATGCATTGTGGCAGTTAACGTGTTATTAAATATTTTATTTATTTAATTTGAAAGTTTTAACAGTGTTCTTGTTTGCGAATCATTTTCCGCTGCTGACGCTCATAAAATATATGATGAAAAATGTTCCTTGTATAATGTCAGGCTTATGTGCTTTAAAATTCATAAATGCATTCTTGTCATATATATTGTGCTTTGTGCTTAAAAGTTTCATGAAGAAGCAACAGCTCGAGTACAAAATCTCCATTTAACATACGGGAGTGGATTTGTTATTTGGCTCCCTAAATTTTATCCAGATAGTTGGAGAAATTACACGAATTTGTATAAGGTATCAATTTCGTTGTATGCCTAAGCCGGCTACTCACTACGAATTGTGCTACTAGTTTCTTACAAAATACAAATTAGTGAAACGGACGTACGATAAACCGGTACCTTGAAGTAGGCAAGTGTCTAGAATTTACGTGGACGAGAACAGTGGCCACCCGTGAGTTGTAAAGCTGAGAGGGCGCAAATGGCTTAAAGGTGGGGGTAATGAATTTTTCAGGTAGAAAGTTTCTCATATTCGTTTTACCTAACAATGCAGATCCAGTGCAAGAATTCATATGTTCTTTGGAATGTTTTCTTATTTTCTCAGAAAGATGGAATCTTTCATACCCGTATTTAATTAGGATAAATACTTGATGCCGCATTATAAAACAACACAGACGGTAAACAGAACAACAAGTTCCTTAAATCCCACCTGCATATCCATTTATTTATCTTAAAGATGTCTCTAGCAAAAATGACGCATGAAACTTCTGTTTTGTGTCCTTTGACTAACTTGAGTTAGGGTTAGATCCGGTAAAGTTCTTTAATTTTGATTTTATATATATAATAATATTATTGACGCAATTCATTATCAAGATCGATAATAAAAATTATAACACGACTAAAAAAGCAAAACAATAGAATAACGTATAAAACTAGCGTATTTTCATGTTATATTAATCAAACTGGCCCATAACATATTGACAACGAACCTCGATATTCTGTGGACTGGCCGAAAAATAATTGCGCCTTTCTTTGCATTAAAAGAGCGGTATGACCCACTCCACTTCCTAATACTACTAAGAATGCTTGTGCATGATAGGCATGTATCTCTTCCATTTCAAGTCTGTACTTTTCCATGTAAATTTACCTGAGCTTTAAAAACCTCAATTTGACGTTGTTCTGGCGCAACTTTGTTAGACATCCAGGGGCCTTTTGTAGGTCCTTGGCCTGTCTCCGGGCCGGTACAGGAACCCATCCTATACCACTGATTGTTGATGCCCCTCTCTGCTCCCTCGCGGTTTCCATCGTAATGCGTGATAAGATGGCTTGCGGCCCAAGAAAGTCCATCGGCTATCGATTCATCGAGTCGTATTTAATCGTGTCTGCATAGCTAGTATCGGAGCTAAAATTTAGTCAAAGTTAGAGTCTCTGTATGTTGACATATTTTTTTACATAAACATTAACAATAACAATGTAAAAATTAAATAAAAATACAAATAACATAAAGTAAAGGTAAAAATCCACATTCTCACATCCTTCGATAAAATAATAAAATTTAAAAAAAAAGATTTCATCCAGACCGGAATTTACTGGTATAGTCCCCAAAACTGCTGCAGAATTTCCTCTTTGTATGGCCAAACTTATTTTCTGTGTTATAAAATTACTTGCACGTTTATTATTTGTTTTTAATTTACAGACAATTTCATTTATAATTTTTTTCCCTCTTCCCCCCAAGGACCAAAAGTTTCCACAGAGAATGGTATAAAATAAAATCTATCTTCAAGCTCTTTATATTTTTGTTGTTTTAACCTTTCCCCTATTTCAGCTGCTGAACCAGCTTTTATAGATGTTTTTGTAATATATGATTCAGCCAATGTATCTCTACAGGTAGCATCCCACAAGAGGGCTTTACCTTTCTTCCATGGGGCTAAAGTTAATCCGTCAACACGTTTCCCGTCACTACGACAAATATTCTGTGGTTCAAGTACAGCTGGAATGTCAACAGAATTTAGTGCACGTTTGAGTATATCATTCAGTAACCTGTGTCTTGCCCAACGACCTGCATTCTTGTTGCAGCATAGTCCATGCAGACCATATTTATCAACTTTTTTGCTGCAAATGCAATCGTGTGGTTCAACAACAGGTTCTCCAATTCGAAGTGATACAGAAATATTATAGAATAAGCAAAAATATTTTTTTTTGAGGAGAGGCGCGAGGCCATTTGGCTTTAAAGAAGAGCCTCGACGAACATTACGTGCAAAGTATATTCAATTCAATTCAACTCATCTTATTTTGTTCATAGCACGGCAACGTCAAACAATGTAGCGGAAGTTTTCCGCTCCATTAGCGTAACCATTGGTTAAATGTACTTTGACAAAGGAACACGCAAGTGGCTTTTGTTACAGTTTGGGCACAGTGTAGCTGGCGTGGGTATTCTACAGTAATCCATATTTCAAAATACTAAGCTTTGGTGTCTTAATCCGTTAGCTCCACACGGTGCTTTTATCGCACAATCATTTTTTAGCATAAATGGAGTATCGCAGAACGAGGTGACTTTGTGCAACTTTTAATAGTTTTTGTTGATTGTTTAGGATTTATACAAAACAGTATTTTTTTTCGATGATTGGTTACAAACCAACATCCTCTGGCTAGTAAAATACCAACAAATATTTTCAAAATTTTAAGTACCGAAGCTGTGTTTTACAAGAATATTTGTCACAATTTCAACTGCATATATGGGGTGACTTTGCGACAAAAGGAACTTAGCATAAATGCCCAAGCATCTAGCCGATCGAGATTGTCGCAAAAATAAACTTTAGTTCTAGATTAATTTGCAAAGTAGTTTAATTTAAAAAAATCCAAATCACTTTAAGCCTAAGCACTTGTAATAATTTGTCACAATGTATAATAAATATATTTTTCTTAAAAACCAAATAAGTATTTTTTGTAAAGTCGCTTGTGACCAATTTCTATATAAGCAAGTCCCTGGCGGGGGATTGTCATAAATTCACCACAGTTTTTTTTAATTACTAAAATCTGTCACAATTTCACCCCGCATTTTATTGAAATTTTAATAATTATCACTTCACGAACTTCGTGATTGGATAAAATTCTTTATTAAATGGCCAAGACTCTCAAACACGACTCACAACTTATATCTTTACTACATAAAATAGTTTTTGTCGGGTAAGGTAAAGTATACAGAAAACGTAAAATATTCAAATCTGTTACCATTTATATAAATGTCCAGCACAGCTATTTGTCGACTTGTCCAACGTTGACTGAGGTCAATACTCGATAGGTTGATATACGTGTAAATTGTAACCGATTAAATGGCAAGAAGATAGTCTGTCACAAAATCACCTGCCAGGCGCAAAGTCAACGGTATTTACTGATCTAAGATTTCTGGTGGGAAGGAGCCACGGAAACAACAAAACATATAACCATATATGCCTCGTTACATCAGGCCGTTCGACAGTCATAAAACCGTCCGAAAAATCCTATATCCTAGGCCACTTAAACTGGTTTCGGACTCCTCTGAAATACAAGAATTGAAAACAGGTGCATTAGAAATGTTTGCTCTCTCTTTTTTCTTTGTCTGTGTTTATCATATGTTTCACTGGAAAAATTGTAAGTAAATTCTCATCCACTTCGTGACAACACATTTCTAGTTTATCACCTGAGATAAAAATATACCATAAAATTACATTAAATTCACATTTGTCTGAGAAAATTTAAAAAACAGTGAATAACCCAAAAAATTTATTTCAAAATAAATTAAGTTTCACAACCAATTTTAACATCTGCAGCATCTGTTGATTTTTTTGCAAGAGTCTCTTAATTTTTATATCTACGGGACTGCGACTGTGAATTAAAAGTTAAAAGAAGAGGGGTAACACCGGATGTGAAATTTTACACTAGATTTGGCGGAGGAACAAACGACTTCGCTTTAAGGCATCGACATTAAGGTCATTACCTATATATACATACCAACGTACAGTCGGGGACTTTTTAAATTGCCGGTGTATTTTTTTCTGTCAAAATTAATCACTGAAAGAAATGAAAAAATATACATTTTAAAATTTTTATGTATACATACAGAGGTAAACTTCACTTCACAATTTTTTATTTTGGTATAAATTAATTTTCCGAATTTCAAATAAGAATATTTTTAATTTTCAAGGGCGGCCATTTAAAAAGTCCCCGACTGTACAACCTACAAAATATGATTTCCCAACTTCTTAGAGGTATCACGATCTCTATGTCCTAAAAATTAATAAAATCAGAAAAACTTTGCAAATATTAAAGCTTTCTATAATATGTAGGTAATTTCACAAATATTTTGTAAAAATCAAATTACAAGATACAAATAAATATAAGTATATACATTTTACAAGTTTCGCACAAAAATATGTGCTAATGCAAGTTCGTTTTCATTTTTGGTATATTTAGTTTATTAGGCAGTCTGTGGTTTATAGTTTGTAAGTATAAATTAAATTAATGTAATTTTGTCTGAATTTTAAAGAACTAAAATTAAAAATGTATTTTGATAATCTTATGTAATTTTATAAAAAAATTTGTAATTTTTTTAAATACAATTTACATACAATAAGCAATTTTGCAAAACAATTCACAATTTTTTTTTTCTTTTGCAACTAATTTAGAGCTCCCGAATTCATACATGGCCTTCGATCTACCTTTACGCGAGACGAGGAAACCTACCCTCTCTTTTAGTCACGTGACTTTCAATTTAACTCTCTCGCATATGCTCACATGCCTGAAGTAAATCGATTACTACAGAAACAGCATTCGTTTTTTGGACAGTTATTTGGTCGTTCCATCTAACCAAAATTTTTACTAATTTTGTTACTTGAATTTTATTTTAAAGGGGGAAGCACCCAACTGCTCCTTCCATGTATTTGCAATTGGTACTCACACTGTTGTGAATTTGTGGCAAATTCTAATGTTCTTCGTCAACCAGTTAAAAGAATTCCAGTGTTTTTTAGTTTTTACTGTTACATAAAACTGCTATTTTTAGCAGTTTTTAATTAGCTACGAAGTTTTTAAAAACACAAGCTAATTTCCAGCATAAAAATTTTAATGTATAAAACTAGTGCATACTTATTTCTAGGTTATTACCTGGGGAGCAGATTAGGGGCTATTGGAGTGGTTTTTTATGTCGGCCAATAAGTTTGTTTTTAGACCGGCAAAGGCGCGGCGTGTACAAGGTGTTCAGGCACTAATGGTACCCACTTTTTCCTACAAAAGTGCGAAAAGTATCAATTACTTTTCCTCATGCATTTTCCTACGAGCGTAGTAGTGGGGAAAATCCGTTTTATTGTACGGTGTGGTAAAGCAAAGCAAAGCAAACGTTTTTACATACTCGCGTGCGGTAAAGTAATTACTGATTGATTGATTGAAACCTGACAGTTAATCCTTCAAAATTGACATATCAAAGTCGAATTTAAAACTTTCGTCGTTTATTTTCAATTAATAAAAGAAGGCTCTATTTATTCCCGTTCATATAGTAAACAAAGCACGTGTGTTGAAAGATCACAGCTGATATTACAATGTGAAGGTGTCAAAATTGTGCCTGGCACTATTATAGCCTGGCTTTATTTCAGTAATTCTCTAATGCATTGGCATGGCATTTTAGAATTAAAGTATCCAGGAACAAGTAGTGTATTGTGGATCTTTAGGCATACAAAACCTATGAAAAAAAATAAACTCTTATAATGTTTGTTTTCTTTATGTTTTCCGCTCGCTTAAAGAAAAAAATTATTTATAAAATAAAAATATTTATAGTTTTTAACAATCAATATTATAACAAAAACATTTCATGTAAAAAAGCCTAGTACGCGAAAACGGTATTTCGTAAAAAGAATTGAGATAAAACTAAAGCCAAGTTCTCCAAGACAAATCTGAAAATGAAAGGAACTTACTAGTTTGGATTTTTTTAAAAACTTTGTTAATATAGACAAATTTTATGTTCAATTTAGCTGTGTTTAAGGATTATTTGCCGCCGTTATTACGGCAAGTTAAGAAAAACATTTCCAAACTAGTAAAAACCTTTTATTTTGAAATTTGTTTGGGGAACTTGCCTTTACTTTTATCTCAATTCTTTTTACGGAATAGCATTTTCGCGTACTTGGCGATTTTTTACATGAAATGTTTTTGCTATGAAAGAAGGAGTGAACTTCTTTAAAACATTTGTATAATATTTAAGTTTTAAAGTAGTAAAATATGTTCGGTGTAGTGTCACTTTCCGCACTTGTTAGGTAAATAGCTATTTCCGTTTTATCTTTTCGCATGCTTTTAAAACTTAAGCATCTTAATGTTTATGTAGTCCATGCAAACTTTTTTCTTAAGTTTTATGTAGTCCATGCAAACTTTTTTCTTAAATATATAAATTAGTAATCAAAAAAGTGTTCCCCTTTGTCTCGTTGCAAGCAGAGATCTTGATCTTGAGCCTTTGTTGTAGGTAAATTCTAAACCTTCATAACAAAAGTTCTCTCATCCATAATTTACATGCAATGCAGCCGCCGTCACACCCTAATTTTTCATATATGGATAAAAAGCGAAAAAATCGTGACGGAAGTCACTTTCAAAGTCAACCAATTTTCCGAGAAGATACTTTATTTTCCGTTTTCATAAATTGAATTTCGCGGGCCTGAACGTGTAGATCAAATGCTATAAAAGTCACAAAATTTTGATTTAGTTCTTGCTTTTCCAGTTTTGTAAATTTGAAAAAAGAGCTGGTCATTGGCGGGGGGGTAAAGGGGTAATTACTACCCCCAGAACCCGAAATAATATGTAAAGTGTAAGGGCGGCTAGCTACTACAGGTAAGTTAAAGCCTACAAAAAATTATATTTCTTTTACTTGCTTCATCAGAAAAGCACTCAAGGGAGAAATTGTCTTTGGAAAAAAGTGCACATGGAATAAAGCGCACAGAGGACACCCCCATAATTGTGAATAATTTGAAAAAAAACTTTATCAAATTATTGCAAGATAAACGGTGAAGTTGCAAAAATGGTACATTTTCAAAGCCATGAATTAACATTCGGAGAGCTTTTTATAAAGCAGTCAACGTTTCAACATTCAATAAATTTTCTATATTTTTGTCAGCGGTTTCCGCATTTTTTAAGTCTGCACGAAAAATTGCAACGTTTTTATATAATAAGGACCCTGGATAAGTAGGTTTGATCAACTATACACATAATTTTTTTATTTTATGTGCCGGTGTAGAAATAGTAAGAAATTACAAGAAATAATAGTCATTTAGGCTCCTAGGATAATAATTAACCTAGGTGTGGATCATAAGTGGTTTTAAACAAAATTTATTAATAGTCATGAAAATTTTGAACAATTTTTAAAAGTATTCTAAAGTAAAAACTGTTTGGTTTTCACTTTCTCCAACGTCGATCACGAGGATACGAGTGATCCCCGTCTGGAACACGTCCTGATAGTCAGGAACAAATGTTCCATGCCAATCCACGACCGGACCGGTTTCGACCTTTTGGGCCATCCTCAGGTGAATGTAGGCGATAGCTCCGTGTAGAGCATAAGTTGTGTGAAACCACCAGAAACAACTACTCCGAGGGAAAATACCCCTACCGGCATTGAATTATACTGATGGTTTGAGGCTTTCGTTGGGAACTTGTTAAAACTGTTTGGTTTTCACTTTCTCCAACGTCGATCACGAGGATACGAGTGATCCCCGTCTGGAACACGTCCTGATAGTCAGGAACAAATGTTCCATGCCAATCCACGACCGGACCGGTTTCGACCTTTTGGGCCATCCTCAGGTGAATGTAGGCGATAGCTCCGTGTAGAGCATAAGTTGTGTGAAACCACCAGAAACAACTACTCCGAGGGAAAATACCCCTACCGGCATTGAATTATACTGATGGTTTGAGGCTTTCGTTGGGAACTTGTTAAAACTGTTTGGTTTTCACTTTCTCCAACGTCGATCACGAGGATACGAGTGATCCCCGTCTGGAACACGTCCTGATAGTCAGGAACAAATGTTCCATGCCAATCCACGACCGGACCGGTTTCGACCTTTTGGGTCATCCTCAGGTGAATGTAGGCGATAGCTCCGTGTAGAGCATAAGTTGTGTGAAACCACCAGAAACAACTACTCCGAGGGAAAATACCCCTACCGGCATTGAATTATACTGATGGTTTGAGGCTTTCGTTGGGAACTTGTTAAAACTGTTTGGTTTTCACTTTCTCCAACGTCGATCACGAGGATACGAGTGATCCCCGTCTGGAACACGTCCTGATTGTCAGGAACAAATGTTCCATGCCAATCCACGACCGGACCGGTTTCGACCTTTTGGGCCATCCTCAGGTGAATGTAGGCGATAGCTCCGTGTAGAGCATAAGTTGTGTGAAACCACCAGAAACAACTACTCCGAGGGAAAATACCCCTACCGGCATTGAATTATACTGATGGTTTGAGGCTTTCGTTGGGAACTTGTTAAAACTGTTTGGTTTTCACTTTCTCCAACGTCGATCACGAGGATACGAGTGATCCCCGTCTGGAACACGTCCTGATAGTCAGGAACAAATGTTCCATGCCAATCCACGACCGGACCGGTTTCGACCTTTTGGGCCATCCTCAGGTGAATGTAGGCGATAGCTCCGTGTAGAGCATAAGTTGTGTGAAACCACCAGAAAGAACTACTCCGAGGGAAAATACCCCTACCGGCATTGAATTATACTGATGGTTTGAGGCTTTCGTTGGGAACTTGTTAAAACTGTTTGGTTTTCACTTTCTCCAACGTCGATCACGAGGATACGAGTGATCCCCGTCTGGAACACGTCCTGATAGTCAGGAGCAAATGTTCCATGCCAATCCACGACCGGACCGGTTTCGACCTTTTGGGCCATCCTCAGGTGAATGTAGGCGATAGCTCCGTGTAGAGCATAAGTTGTGTGAAACCACCAGAAACAACTACTCCGAGGGAAAATACCCCTACCGGCATTGAATTATACTGATGGTTTGAGGCTTTCGTTGGGAACTTGGTAAAACTGTTTGGTTTTCACTTTCTCCAACGTCGATCACGAGGATACGAGTGATCCCCGTCTGGAACACGTCCTGATAGTCAGGAACAAACGTTCCATGCCAATCCACGACCGGACCGGTTTCGACCTTTTGGGCCATCCTCAGGTGAATGTAGGCGATAGCTCCGTGTAAAGCATAAGTTGTGTGAAACCACCAGAAACAACTACTCCGAGGGAAAATACCCCTACCGGCATTGAATTATACTGATGGTTTGAGGCTTTCGTTGGGAACTTGTTAAAACTGTTTCGTTTTCACTTTCTCCAACGTCGATCACGAGGATACGAGTGATCCCCGTCTGGAACACGTCCTGATAGTCAGGAACAAATGTTCCATGCCAATCCACGACCGGACCGGTTTCGACCTTTTGGGCCATCCTCAGGTGAATGTAGGCGATAGCTCCGTGTAGAGCATAAGATGTGTGAAACCACCAGAAACAACTACTCCGAGGGAAAATACCCCTACCGGCATTGAATTATACTGATGGTTTGAGGCTTTCGTTGGGAACTTGTTAAAACTGTTTGGTTTTCACTTTCTCCAACGTCGATCACGAGGATACGAGTGATCCCCGTCTGGAACACGTCCTGATTGTCAGGAACAAATGTTCCATGCCAATCCACGACCGGACCGGTTTCGACCTTTTGGGCCATCCTCAGGTGAGGCGATAGCTCCGTGTAGAGCATAAGTTGTGTGAAACCACCAGAAACAACTACTCCGAGGGAAAATACCCCTACCGGCATTGAATTATACTGATGGTTTGAGGCTTTCGTTGGGAACTTGTTAAAACTGTTTGGTTTTCACTTTCTCCAACGTCGATCACGAGGATACGAGTGATCCCCGTCTGGAACACGTCCTGATAGTCAGGAGCAAATGTTTCATGCCAATCCACGACCGGACCGGTTTCGACCTTTTGGGCCATCCTCAGGTGAATGTAGGCGATAGCTCCGTGTAGAGCATAAGTTGTGTGAAACCACCAGAAACAACTACTCCGAGGGAAAATACCCCTACCGGCATTGAATTATACTGATGGTTTGAGGCTTTCGTTGGGAACTTGGTAAAACTGTTTGGTTTTCACTTTCTCCAACGTCGATCACGAGGATACGAGTGATCCCCGTCTGGAACACGTCCTGATAGTCAGGAACAAACGTTTGATGCCAATCCACGACCGGACCGGTTTCGACCTTTTGGGCCATCCTCAGGTGAATGTAGGCGATAGCTCCGTGTAGAGCATAAGTTGTGTGAAACCACCAGAAACAACTACTCCGAGGGAAAATACCCCTACCGGCATTGAATTATACTGATGGTTTGAGGCTTTCGTTGGGAACTTGTTAAAACTGTTTGGTTTTCACTTTCTCCAACGTCGATCACGAGGATACGAGTGATCCCCGTCTGGAACACGTCCTGATAGTCAGGAACAAATGTTCCATGCCAATCCACGACCGGACCGGTTTCGACCTTTTGGGCCATCCTCAGGTGAATGTAGGCGATAGCTCCGTGTAGAGCATAAGTTGTGTGAAACCACCAGAAACAACTACTCCGAGGGAAAATACCCCTACCGGCATTGAATTATACTGATGGTTTGAGGCTTTCGTTGGGAACTTGGTAAAACTGTTTGGTTTTCACTTTCTCCAACGTCGATCACGAGGATACGAGTGATCCCCATCTGGAACACGTCCTGATAGTCAGGAACAAACGTTCCATGCCAATCCACGACCGGACCGGTTTCGACCTTTTGGGCCATCCTCAGGTGAATGTAGGCGATAGCTCCGTGTAGAGCATAAGTTGTGTGAAACCACCAGAAACAACTACTCCGAGGGAAAATACCCCTACCGGCATTGAATTATACTGATGGTTTGAGGCTTTCGTTGGGAACTTGTTAAAACTGTTTCGTTTTCACTTTCTCCAACGTCGATCACGAGGATACGAGTGATCCCCATCTGGAACACGTCCTGATAGTCAGGAACAAATGTTCCATGCCAATCCACGACCGGACCGGTTTCGACCTTTTGGGCCATCCTCAGGTGAATGTAGGCGATAGCTCCGTGTAGAGCATAAGATATGTGAAACCACCAGAAACAACTACTCCGAGGGAAAATACCCCTACCGGCATTGAATTATACTGATGGTTTGAGGCTTTCGTTGGGAACTTGTTAAAACTGTTTGGTTTTCACTTTCTCCAACGTCGATCACGAGGATACGAGTGATCCCCGTCTGGAACACGTCCTGATAGTCAGGAACAAATGTTCCATGCCAATCCACGACCGGACCGGTTTCGACCTTTTGGGCCATCCTCAGGTGAATGTAGGCGATAGCTCCGTGTAGAGCATAAGTTGTGTGAAACCACCAGAAACAACTACTCCGAGGGAAAATACCCCTACCGGCATTGAATTATACTGATGGTTTGAGGCTTTCGTTGGGAACTTGTTAAAACTGTTTGGTTTTCACTTTCTCCAAACAGTTTTAACAAGTTCCCAACGAAAGCCTCAAACCATCAGTATAATTCAATGCCGGTAGGGGTATTTTCCCTCGGAGTAGTTGTTTCTGGTGGTTTCACACAACTTATGCTCTACACGGAGCTATCGCCTACATTCACCTGAGGATGGCCCAAAAAGTCGAAACCGGTCCGGTCGTGGATTGGCATGGAACATTTGTTCCTGACTATCAGGACGTGTTCCAGACGGGGATCACTCGTATCCTCGTGATCGACGTTGGAGAAAGTGAAAACCAAACAGTTTTAACAAGTTCCCAACGAAAGCCTCAAACCATCAGTATAATTCAATGCCGGTAGGGGTATTTTCCCTCGGAGTAGTTGTTTCTGGTGGTTTCACACAACTTATGCTCTACACGGAGCTATCGCCTACATTCACCTGAGGATGGCCCAAAAGGTCGAAACCGGTCCGGTCGTGGATTGGCATGGAACATTTGTTCCTGACTATCAGGACGTGTTCCAGACGGGGATCACTCGTATCCTCGTGATCGACGTTGGAGAAAGTGAAAACCAAACAGTTTTAACAAGTTCCCAACGAAAGCCTCAAACCATCAGTATAATTCAATGCCGGTAGGGGTATTTTCCCTCGGAGTAGTTGTTTCTGGTGGTTTCACACAACTTATGCTCTACACGGAGCTATCGAATACATTCACCTGAGGATGGCCCAAAAGGTCGAAACTTGTCCGGTCGTGGATTGGCATGGAACATTTGTTCCTGACTATCAGGACGTGTTCCAGACGGGGATCACTCGTATCCTCGTGATCGACGTTGGAGAAAGTGAAAACCAAACAGTTTTAACAAGTTCCCAACGAAAGCCTCAAACCATCAGTATAATTCAATGCCGGTAGGGGTATTTTCCCTCGGAGTAGTTGTTTCTGTTGGTTTCACACAACTTATGCTCTACACGGAGCTATCGCCTACATTCACCTGAGGATGGCCCAAAATGTCGAAACCGGTCCGGTCGTGGATTGGCATGGAACATTTGTTCCTGACTATCAGGACGTGTTCCAGACGGGGATCACTCGTCTCCTCGTGATCGACGTTGGAGAAAGTGAAAACCAAACAGTTTTAACAAGTTCCCAACGAAAGCCTCAAACCATCAGTATAATTCAATGCCGGTAGGGGTATTTTCCCTCGGAGTAGTTGTTTCTGGTGGTTTCACACAACTTATTCTAAAGTAGTTCACAAATAATTCTTCAAGTTTTAAATAATTTGATGATTTTGAAAGTTTTTATGAATTTCAATAAAAAAATTTCAAATATTTTCAAAATTTTAAGAAAAATTCAAATATTTTTAAAATTCTAAAAAAATTTCAAAATTAACATTTATACAGGATGTCTCATAACTTAGAAGCCAAAGTGCAGCAGGTAAACATAAGTTTTTTAGATATAGTATTTTTATAATTAGTGAGGGAAAAAAGGATTTGAAGAAAATTTGTTACAGTCAAATGAATACTTAGCTATAATTGTGATCCAAAAATGTATTATTTACTTTTTAAATAAAGTTACAAGTTAAAGAGATATAAGGTGTCAAAACAACTACCAAAAATGTATAAAAAATAAAAATCTTTAAAAAAAAATAATTTTGGCTGGTTTCTTAATAAAATATCGATGATATTTTATTAATATATATCTCTAGAGAGAGAGAGAGAAAGGAGGATATCAATAAAAACATTGCGCTTAATATGGCATTATTAAAGTTTGTTTCAAAAAAATAGTTTTTCCTGAAAAAAATTGACCGCATAATTTTTTCAAAAATATTTTTTTTTCTACCTATAGCTTTTGTGCTAATAGACGATATTTAAAAGAGTTATTATCAAACAAGTGTTACCCAACATCAAAGTTGGTATCTCGAGAAAGTTGCCCTATGGCCCCTAAAGTATACAACCCTATTTTTGTGAGCAAAATTAAGATATTTAAATAACATGTAGGTAACAGTAATAGCAAATCTAAAGACTACCATTTATTTAATTGTGATTTTTCCATAGGTTCAAACTTTTCTTTATTTGATTTCCCTGTAGGGGAGCGGGGGGTAATGGGAGCCGTTGGGGAATGGGAGCCACCACGGTTACTCATCCCTGGATAACAATCAGACATATACGAACGCATTACATAGTTTATTTGAAACAAGAAAAGTACCCTTCTATTTTTAATAACCTCAAGTAGCTCTCATTGCCCGCATTTGCTCCCCACTGTGCAAGAACGCATTTAAAAAAACAATTTTGCAAATGTGACCATGGTCAAAATCGCTGTGTTATATGTAATGATGTTGGTATAGAAAATGAACTCTGGTTCAGGGTGCACATTCTGAGTGTTCCGGCGTTAAAAATGCCAAAGGTTACATTTGCGACTTTTGTATACAAAAATAGTAAGATTTTTTTTAATATTATGTTTTTTGAGTTTTTTAAAAGTTTGGTTCTTTTTATGCCGAATTAAAATTTCAATTTTAATTAATTGTTTATTTTTACTAGAAAATAGAAACTAAATTATGGTTCCCATTTCCACCTATGCGTGTAATTGGAGCCAAATGCACATTTTTTTTAAAAAGAAGAAAAAAATCATTTCTGGTTTTCTTATTCTAAAACTGTAAAGTCACAAGTTGCGAAACATTTCGCTTTTTTCCTGTGCGTTTATTTACGGTCATCGTTACACCATTACCCCCCTTTCCCCAGACATTTGTTCCAGAACCGCCCTAGGATTAGGCAAGACACAGGTTTTTTTTTAATTCTTTAAAAATCGATAAGCTCTTAGACAAAGTTTGTTTGTTTGCTTGATTTTAAAATCTTCAATAAGTCACTTTTTCCCAAAATTCGTTTTATTAAAACTCTATTTATGTTACTTATTTGGAGATTTGTTTATTAAATTCCTTTTTGTGATATAATAATGGGAGCAAAACTTTTGTTTCAAATTTAATATAACTAAATTTTTCCGTGCATGTTTATTAGCTTACCTACAAATCTAGCATGTCGCAGGTTAATAATAAACGAAATATAAAATAAAAAATAAAAAATTACATATTTCCGTCTATTTTAGGCACCTACATCACTATTTGTCTTAAAAATTTTCTTAAAATCTTTTTTATGGTTTCAGAGCTTCTACGAGACAGATGGACTAATAGACACCATTGAAAAATTTAGTTTTAAATTTAGTATCTTAGTGTATAGTATGGCTGACGCTTATTGTAGCGTCGTTAACAACAATTTTTTTGTCTTTATTAAAGTTCGTTTCATCAACGCGTGCGACGGTCATAAAACGGTACGAAAAATCCTTTTTGCGTTCCAGGTCGACGTTGTACTGTTATCGGACAGTCAGTTTTCCGTTCCATCAAGCAACTAAACTGGTTTCGGACTCCTCTGAAATACAAGGATTGCAGACAGGCGCATTAGAAGGCGCGGAAAATTGTATGTAAAACACACACATTTCTAGCTTACATCACCTGAGATACAATAAATTTACATTTGTCTGAGAAAATTTAAAAACAGTGAATAACTAAAAAACTTGAAATTTTTGTCAAAATAAATTGAGTTTCACAACCAATTTTAACACATGACAAAAACCCGGGTTCGGTTCATTTCGGTTAATTATACAGTGTGTCCACGGATTGAGTGCGGGTAAGGTATAAATGACAACAAATTTTAAATTTAGATTCTGATTTTTTGGGAATTGCTCTGCTTGGTCTCAAACTAAGATATTAAGAAATTGAGCCAAATCAAATAATATACAGGGTGGGTTAGTAGGCTGACTTAATGGTAAGGTATAAAGGACAAAAAATTTCGAATGAGATTCTGATTTTCTAGGAATCGCTTCTGCTTGGTTGCAAACTAAAATGTTAAAAAAATGAGTCAAATCAATTGATATACAGGATAGTTTGGTAGGCAGATTTAATAAAAAGTGTTAAGTCTGTAAAGTACCTTTGTTTTAAAAGATGTCGGAAAAGGTTATTAAAACGAGTTGTTTAGAACCAAAAGTTACGGCAGATTCTTAATTTTCAGAAAAATGAGCCAACTTTGATTTTATAAGTTGGTTATGAAAATTTTTCTTTAGATAATTTTTACCTGATTTTTTTGAAAATTGAGAATCATCTGTAACTTTTAATTCTAAACAACTTTTCTTAATAACCTTTTCTGATATTTCTTAAAACAAAGGTACTTTACTTTTCACACATTTTATCGAATCAACCTACTAAACCACCCTGTATATTGACTGATTTGGCTTATTTTCTTAACATGTTAGTTTAAGACTGAGCAGGAGCGATTCCCAGAAAATCAGAATCTAAATCGAAAATTTGTTGTCATTTATACCTTACCCGCACTCAATCCGTGGAAATAATTAATTTTAGATCAAAAAACTACTATTTTAAATACTCGCCTTTTTAACCTAATTTTTTTGTGGTGATTTTGGTTTCGTATACCACACGTTATACTAGGGTTCTTAGGCTATTAAACTGTCTATCTCAGATATGTGACTTCTGTGAAGAAATTTTGAGATAAAGAGACAAATTCCCAGGCAAAAACACTTTCGTTCAGTTTTCATCGACGGTTTATTATTATATTACAATATTTATTTATGTAATTTCCTAGCATGATTCTCATTTTAATGATAGGCGATATTCTCGATTAAAGAAGCTATCAACTGGTGAAAAAGATTTTTTAGTCTTATAACCTCAAAATATTTCAAAAGCCTCTAAACATAAAAAATAGAAATAATAAATTTATGATCAAAAAAACGTCTATTTTAAATACTTGCCTTTTTAACCTGAATTTTTTGTGGTGATTTTGGTTTCCTGTACCACACATTAATCTATGATTCTTAGGCTTTTAAACAGTGTATCTCAGATATGTGAGTTCACACACTGTGAAGAAATTTTGAGATAAAGAGGCATATTCCCACATATATATCTTCTTATTAAGTTTTCATTGACGGTTTATTATTATATTATAATATTTATTTATATATTGTCCTACCACAATTCTAATGTTTAAGCTAGGCGTTATTCTCGATTAAAGGGGCTAGTTAGAGGTTAAATTTATTTTGAGCTTAATAACCTTTAAGCACGTCAAATGTAAAAAAAAAATAAAGATAATTATATATTAGTAGGGAGGATAGCCTATGTAGAAATGGTTTTATCGTGCGATCATTGAGGTGGCGAAACGTCCTTTTACCTGTAGATCTATGGGCTTAAGCTACGTTTAAAAAGTGATTTTTTTTCTCAAATTGGCGCCGGGTTGGTGGAGTGGGGATTTTATCGACATTAATTTAAATTATATTTAATTTCTTATAAATGTATATAACAATTTAGAAAAAAAAGGTGTCGCTTTTAAGCCAATGCCTTGTGTTTACTAAAAATAAGAAATTGGTCAATAGGCTTAACCAGCCGATTAGTTAAAAATTGACAAGTTTGTGATATTTTCTTTATTATGCAAATTTTTGTTTGGGGCCATCTAAAATCTTTACGAAATAAGAAATGCATTTCAGATATACTTCTTTTAATGATACATTTATTGTGCTTTTGACAGTGTATTTAGCTTTGTTTAATAACTCGTTCTTCTTTTTTAAATCAATATATAACACATAATTTTTCAAATTTTGGATAAGCCGGGTTCTAATAACATTTAATTTTTTTCTGGCAAAATGCATAACAATGTTACCAATCAATTATTTTCCGACTATGTAGCTACTAATTGGTACAAATCGTTTTTTACGTCTATGACTAATTAATGTTTGATCAAAACACGACTAGTTTAAATACTCATCTTTTTAACTTGATTTTTTTGAGGTGATTTTGGTTTCCTATATCACATGCTAATCTATGATTCTTAGGCTTTTAAACTATGTATCTCACATATTTGAGTTCTATGAAGAAACTTTGAGATAACGAGGCATATTCCAACGCAACATGGATTTTATCGACATTAGTTAAAATTATATTTAATTTTTAAATTTATACACCAATTTTAAAAAAGAAGGTGTCGTTTTTAAGTAAATGCCTTCTGCTAATAAACGAAAAAAAATAGTTATTAGGCGCAACCAGCAATTACTTAAATTTACAAATTTATAATATATTTTTTAATTTTTTATTTTGCAAAATTTTTGTTTGGGGCCACCTGAAATCTTTATGACGTAACCTATGCGTTTAAGATGTACTTCTTTGTAAGAGCACGTTTATGTGCTTTTCACTGTGTGTTCAGCTTTGGTTAATAGTGTTATTCTCGATTAAAGGGGCTAGTTACAGGTTAAATTTATTTTGAGCTTAATAACCTTTAAGCACGTCAAATGTAAAAAAAAAAGTAGGGAGGATAGCCTATGTAGAAATGGTTTTATCGTGCGATCTTTTAACTGTAGATCCATGGGCTTAAGCTACGTTTAAAAAGTGATTTTTTTCTCAAATTCGCGCAGGGTGGTGGAGTGGGGGGGGCATCTTGGATTTTATCGACATTAGTTTAAATTATTTTTAACTTCTTAAAAATGTATATAACAATTTAGAAAAAAAGATGTCGTTTTTAAGCCAATGCCTTGTGTTCACTAAAAATAAGAAATTGGTCAATAGGCTTAACCAGCCGATTAGTTAAAAATTGACAAATTTGTGATATTTTTTTTTATTACGCAAATTTTTGTTTGGGGCCATCTAAAATCTTTACGAAATAAGATATGCATTTAAGATACACTTCTTTTTAATGATACATTTATTGTGCTTTTGACAGTGTATTTAGCTTTGTTTAATAACTCGTTCATCTTTTTTAAATCAATATTTTTTATCTTGAGAACACATAATTTTTCAAATTTTGGATAAGCCGGGTTCTAATAACATTTAATTTTTTTCTGGCAAAATGCATAACAATGTTACCAACCAATTATTTTCCAAATATGTAGCTATTAATTGGTACAAAACGTTTTTTACGTCTATGACCTTAAAACATTTTAAAAGCCTCTAAACATAAAAAATAGCAATAATTAATGTTTGATCAAAACACGACTATTTTAAATACTCACCTTTTTAACTTGATTTTTTTTGTGGTGATTTTGGTTTCCTATACCACATGCTAATCTATGATTCTTAGGTTTTAAACTATGTATCTGACATATTTGAGTTCTATGAAGAAACTTTGAGATAACGAGGCATATTCCAACGCAACATGGATTTTATCGACATTAGTTAAAATTATATTTAATTTTAAAATTTATACACCAATTTTAAAAAAGAAGGTGTCGTTTTTAAGTAAATGCCTTCTGCCAATAAACGAAAAAAAAATAGTTATCAGGCGCAACCAGCCGATGAGTAAATAATTTACAAATTTATAATATTTTTTTTATTTTTTTATTTTGCAAAATTTTTGTTTGGGGCCACCTGAAATCTTTATGACGTAACCTATGCGTTTAAGATATACTTCTTTGTAAGAGCACATTTATTGTGCTTTTGACTGTGTGTTCAGCTTTTTGTTATTTTTTAAATTTAGTAATTTTTTTCTTGGGAACACATAATTTTTCAAATTTTGGATAAACCGGATTCTAATAACATTTAATTTTTTCTGGCAAAATGCATTACAATGTTACCAACCCATGTATTACTAAACATTTTTTACGCCTATGATCTTGAAACATTTTAAAAGCCTTTAAACATAAAAAATAGAAATAATTAATTTTTGATCAAAACACGACTATTTTAAATACTCACATTTTTAACTTGATTTTTTTTTCGTAATTTTGGTTTATTATATTACACGTTAATCTATCGTTCTTAGGCTTTTAAACTGTGTATCTCATATATGTGAGTTCTGTGGAGAAATTTTGAGATAATGAGGCATATTCCAACGAAACCTGGATTTTATCGACATTAGTTTAAATAATATTTAAGTTTTTAAAAATGTATACACCAATTTTAAAAAAGAATGTGTCGTTTTTAAGCGAATGCCTTCCGTTAATAAACAAAAAAAATGGTTGTCAGGCGCAACCAGCCGATGAGTAAATAATTTACAAATTTGTAATATTTTTGTTTTAGTTTTTTTTATTTTGAAATCTTTATACGTAACCTATGCGCTTCAGATATACTTCTTTGTAATGGCATGTTTATAGTGCTTTTGACTGTGTATTCAGCTTTGGCTATTAACTCGTTGTTATTTTATAATTTCATATTTTTTATATTGGGAATACAGAATTATTCAAATTTTGGATAAACCGGGTTGAAATAACATTTTTTTTCTAGAATAATGCATTACGAACTTGTGTATTACCAATTATTTCAATTGGGGGAAAATATTTTTAGTCTTATGACCTTGAAATTTAAAAAATCAATAAATCACTATTTTAAATACACGCCTTTCTAACTTTATTTTTTTTGTGGTGATTTTGGTTTCCTATTCCACACGTTAATCTATGGATTTTAGGCTTTTAAACTGTGTATCTTATATGTGTGATTTCTGAAAATATAACTATATTTTCTTTGGTTCTGTGAAGGAGGCATATTTCAACGTATAGACCTTTTCGTAGAATTTTGATCGAAGGTTTATTATTATATTATACTATTTATTTATATATTCGTAGTATCCTAACATAATTCTAAAGTTTATAAATCAAATTTCGGACTTCCATTGTCTGTAGTTATTTTAAAGATGACGTTTCGGTTAGTAAGTATCTCCAAACATTTTCAAATTTAAAACCGGCTGGAAATACTTACTAACCGAAACTACGTATTTAAAATAAATAAAGCCAATGGAAGTCCAAAATTTTATTTTTATGATATTTGCAATGAACTTTAAGTAGTATTTCAAAACACTTTAAATATAAAACACAGAAAAAATACTATGTTAAATGGTAAAAAAAATATTGCCTTTATTTTAGATTTAAATACTGTATAAATCTACGAGTCTTAAGCTTTAAAAAAAATTCATACATATATAGTTCTTCTTGGTATATCATGTATTTCGAGATAAATAATAGTAAGATTCGACTAGTTTTACCTAAATATTACATATTTGTAAAGTATTTGCTCACCGGCTGGTTGCGACTGATAACTAATTTATTAACAGAAGGCATTCACATAAAAGCGACACCTTCTTTTTTAAAATTGGTGTACATATTTGAAAAAAAATTAAATATGATTTAAACTAATGTTGATAAAATCCACGTTGCATTGAAATAACAGTTTAAAGCCTAAGAATCATAGATTAAGGTGTGGTATAGGAAACGAAAATCACCACAAAAAAATCAAGTTAAAGAGGTAAGTACCTATTTAAAATAGTCGTGTTTTGATCAAAAATTAATTCTTTCTATTTCTTAGGTTTAGGTTTAAATGTTTCAAGGTCATAGGCCTAAAAAATGTTTTGTATCAATTGATATCTACACATTTAGAAAATAATTGGTAATACGTAGGTTGGTAACATTGTAATGCATTTTGTCAGAAAAAAAATTAATATTACTACAACCTGGTTTATCCAAAATTTGAAAAATTATGCGGTCCCAAGATAAAAAATACTAATTTAAAAAATAACAACGAGCTATTAACCAAAGCTGAAAACACAGTCAAAAGGACAATAAACGTGCTATTATAAAGAAGTATATCGTAAACGCATAGGTTAAGTGATAAAGATTTTAGGTGGCCCCAAACAAAAATTTTGCAATATAAAAATATTACAAATTTGTAATTATTTGCGCCTGATAACTAATTTATTTTTCGTTTTTTTAACAGAAAGCATTCGTTTAAAAACGACACCTTTTTTTTAAAAAATTGGTGTATAAATTTAAAAAAAAATAAATATAACTTAAACTAATATCCACGTTGCATTGAAATATGCCTCATTATATGAAAATTTCTTCACAGAACTCAAATATATGAGAAACACAGTTTAAAAGCCTAAGAATCATAGATTAACGTGTTATATAGGGAACTAAAATCACCACAAAAAAATCAAGTTAAAAAGGTGAGTATTTAAAATAGTCGTGTTTTGATCAAACATTAATTAATGCTATTTTTTATATTTAGAGGCTTTTAAAATGTTTCAAGGCCATAGACGTAAAAAACGTTTTGTACCAATTAATAGCTACATATTTGGAAAATAATTGGTAGTACACATGTTAATAACATTGTTATGCATTTTGCCAGAAAAAAAATTAAATGTTATTAGAACCCGGTTTATCCAAAATTTGAAAAATTATTTGTTCTCAAGATAAAAAATATTGATTTAAAAAAGAAGAACGAGTTACTAAACAAAGCTAAATACACTATATTAAAAAGACGTATACCTTAAATGCATATCTTATTTCGTAAAGATTTTAAATGGCCCCAAACAAAAATTTGTACAGTTAAAAGGACGTTTCTCCACCTCAAAGATCGCACGATAAAACCATTTCTACATAGGCTATCCTCCCTATTAATATATAATTATCTATATTTTTATTTAACTTTAACTAGCCCCTTTATTTGGGAATAACGCCTAGCATAAACATTAGAATTGTGGTAGGACATTATATAAATAAATATTATAATATAATAATAAACCGACAATGAAAACCCAAAATATATATATGTGAGAATATGCCTCTTTATCTCAAAATTTCTTCACAGAACTCACATACCTGAGATACACTTTAAAAGAATCATAGATTAATGTGTGGTACAGGAAACCAAGATCACCACAAAAAATTCAGGTTAAAAAGGCGAGTATTTAAAATGACGTTTTTTTGATCAAAAATTAGTTATTTCTATTTTTTATGTTTAGAGGCTTTTGAAATATTTCGAAGTCATAGGACTACAAAATATTTTTTACCAATTGATAGTGTTGGTGCAAGAATTATTTGCCAGCTTTTGGCTACCTTTATATTTTAATGTTATTTTTCATTTCAAATTTCGCGGGGTATATTCATATGATTTATCCCCGCACCGAGACACGCGCTAGTCTGTGCGAAGAGTCGCAATCGGGAAACCGACCAAAGAAGCACAAGAAACGCCGTGAGTGCTACAATTTTCCCGTTTTTCCTATCTTCCAAGCGACCAAAACGACTGCAACTAGATGAAAACTAAGGTAGGTGCACTTTAGATATTTTATATGCATCGTTTTTTCTGACTTCCTTTCAATGAACTTTACAATTACGTTTTTCAATTTGTTATCTCAAAAATTTGGATATTTCTCGAATGAGTGGTGTAAGTGGTGAACCAGCCAACCTAAACTCAACCCAACTTACGTTTGCACCCTCATTTGATGGTCCTTCTAACCGGTTCCTTTCAATTTACATTTTCAGCAGTTATCCTGTAACTTTCCAAACTTACAAATTTCCAAAATTTTCCGTTTTCTGCAAGATTTTTCGTATTTTCTTAAGTCACGTGTGTTAAAAATATTAACTCGGGTGAGTTACATATCGAATATCGAATATACCTATCGAATTAAAAGGTATAGTCAATTAATAGGGTATTGTAAGCCACGCGCGTGCTGTTTGAATTACTTGACTTGGGTTACACTGCCGGCATAGGCATTGGTCGACATACTTGATTGAATTTTGTACGCAGCCCGTATAGCATTGGGTATATAGCACTCGACTCGAGATCCGCAGGGCATGGGATCGAGACTCATTCAACACAAAACTTTTTTTTCTTTACTAGTATTGGTAATATCAGAGGATAGTTAGTAAAAACATCCTTAATTAAAATTTACTAATTACTAATTAATAAATAATTGAAATAAATTAAAAATTCTTTAATTTAATGAAATTTTTATTAATTAATTTTTCGTTCATTTGATAAACTAAAATTGGATTTTTAAAGCGTCTTAGAAGTTTTAACAAATCTTTGGTTTTTAGAATAAAAAGGTAATTTTAAAAATCAAAATGTCAAAACTAAAAAAGACATTATTGCTAGACAAGCGTGCTATTTGTGTAAATCAAATAACCGAATCGAATGAGGGCGCGAAACAGGCGAAGGCAGACTCTTCGTTCCAGTTCTTTTTCAAATCTAGGTACGAGGATAATGATGAATGTCATCAAAAGTTTTACGCGTCTCATAACCAAATCATCGGATCCCTCGAGGAGGTGGGACTCGATTTTGATGAGCAGGACAACATAAGAAAAAGATTCGATTTACTTTTTTATGAATGTCGTGGCATTTATTATGATATTTTTCGAGCCAGCAATACTAATTTCGTTTCACTAAATTTTTCTGCCAATAGCCCTAGGTCAAATTCTAGATCTTTTCCTTTACCCAAGTTGGCTAGTTTCGATGGCAACTATAAGAATTGGCAACATTGGTTTGACCTCTATAAGGTCATGATTCATGATAGCGACTTGAGCGATATAAAAAAGTTTCAGCACTTACGTAGTTCAGTGACTAACGAAGCACTTAGTCTGGTAAAAACAATTCCGTTATCTGACAGCAATTATCATATTGCATATGAGGCTCTAGTCAAGAGATATCAGAATAAGCGTCTCATAGCTACGACTGCTTTAAATGCTATGAATTCTGTTTCGGTGAAAACCAGTTCTGCGAAAGAGCTCCGTTTTATGTTAGACACCTTTTCCGAGAACTTAGCCATTTTGACGAAACTCGGTTTTCCTACGACAGAGTGGGACTTTCTTACATTTAATCAATTGCTTTCCAAGTTGGACGTTTAGCTACGCACAGAGTTTGAGCTATATTATAGCAGAGAGAAAAGCCAAGTCGACATTCCTTCTTACACTGACTTGTACAGCTTTATCGAAAATCACTGTATAGCCTTGGAGTCTGTCCAACATATGCAGTCAATTAGTAAGCGTCCCTCTAGTTCAAATCATGCTAAGCTTCTGAATAATAATCAGCGGAACTTTAGTCACAATAATTATCCTAAAAATTCATCATCTCCATCTTTCAATACTACAGTTTCAAACAATCCAATTCAACCAAATAAACCGTTCAATTCAAATGTCAAATGTCATTTGTGCCAGTCCAGTCACGTCCTAGCCAGATGTCCCGATTTCCTAAATAAAAATTCAGAAGAAAGACTTTCCTATGTAAGACAAATTAACTTATGTGAAAATTGCATGCATTTTTCTCATCAAACAAGGAATTGTTCTTCTTCTTATAGCTGCAGAGGGTGTGGCCTTAAACACCACAGTTTACTGTGCCCCCACCCCCGTAAGAACAATACACGTGTTCAGCAGGGTACAAATACTAGTACTCAGAAAAATCCACTTTTTCTTTCTGTTTCACAAGGTACTTCCTCAACCAATTGTAACGCCACAACTATTCCCAATCAATCTACTTTTCTACTTTCAACTGTGGTAGCTGACATTTTGCTAGATTCAGCATCTGAAGCCAATTTCATTTCGGAAAAATGCCTTAATAGACTAGGTCTCCCCAGACAACAATTTTTAATTTCCATTCAAGGTCTAAATCAAAAGGCATCTTCGACTACCAAAGGCAAAACTAATTGCATTATTCGACCGCAGGGAATAATAGATCCCACCTTTCAGTTTGAGGCTTTAGTATTGCCTCAATTATGTTCCAATATTCCTTCTGTTTCTATAGATTCCAGTCAATGGGATCATATTCGGAACATTAAACTTTCAGACCAAACTTTCAACATACCTAGCCCCATAGATATTTTACTCGGTTGTGAATTATTTCCTCAGATTTTAAGAAATGGAGTCATCCATGGTCAAAAAGGGCAAGCTAGCGCTTTTAACAGTGTTTTCGGTTACGTCTTGATTGGTAAGGTAGACGCTTCGACTCAATCCAAGCCAAGTACAGTCGATAGCTGTTATACATCTTTAGAACTGCCCTTAGAAGTTTGTTTAGAGAAATTTTGGGAAATAGAACAAGTCCCACATAAGGTTCACAGCAGCTCTGAAGATATTTTATGTGTAAAAAATCTTTTCGGACACAGTATCTCGTAACGAATCAGGCAGCTTCATAGTTTCATTACCTTTCGTTAACTCAGAGCCTACTTTAGGTGATACTTATCCTATTGCTGTAAAAAGGTTTAAATCGCTCGAATTCCAACTTCTTAAAGACCCTGTGCATTATGAAGCATACAAAGACTTCATAAAGGAATACATATTGTCAAATCACATGGTTCCAGTCCCTACACCTAGTTCCAAAGAAATCTTAGACTGTTCATATTTCATTCCCCAACATAGTGTTTTCAATAGGGGAAAAATTCGCTGCGTTTTTGATGCTTCACAAAAGGGTCCTAGGGGGTTATCTTTAAATGATACATTGTGCGCAGGTGCTAAACTTCAATCTGATGTCCGCGAAATACTTCTGGAATTCCGATATCATGCTGTAGTGTTTACTGCAGATGTTGGTAAAATGTTTCGACAAATGCTTGTCACACCTGAGCACACACGATATCAGAATATCTTATGGAGATTCTCTGAAACCGATCCCATTTAAACCTACTCTCTCAGAACTGTTGTCTTAAATCATCACCCTACTTGGCTATACGTACTCTACAGGAATTTGCTAGATTAGAGTCTAAAAACTTTCCGAATGCTTCTAGAGTTCTGTTAAAAGACGTCTTCGTCGATGACGTTTTAAGCGGCCACAATTTCATAGTTTCGGCCATAGATCTACAGCAAGAACTCATTTCACTATTACGTCGTGGTAATTTCGAGCTCAAAAAATGGGCAAGTAACAAGACAGAACTTATTTCATCATTTCCAGAGACGGACACACAAATGTCTATTTCTTTCAACAAAGCAGAGCCTAATTTTGTCAAGGTGCTTGGTCTCCAATGGAATCCAGTTAAAAATTCATTTACATATCTTGTTATACCTGACGATAAGCCTTGCACTAAACGTGGAATCCTTTCTCAAATAATGAAAATATTTAACCCGTGAGGTTTCGGTTCTCCAGTTTCCTTATTGGCCAATCATCTGATACAAGATTTATGGAAGGAAAAGATAGAGTGGGATTCTCTTCCACCCCTTCATATCATAAATATTTGGAATCAGTTTTGCATGGAGCTTCCCGAACTTTCTATTCTTCATTTACCCAGACGTCTTACAATAGACAAACCCACTCGCATAGAATTCACGGATTTTCCGACGCTTCAATGGTTGGTTATGCAGCCACAGTCTACCTTCGTATTGAATCATCTTCTGGCGAGCTGTTTACTTTTCTTGTTATGGCAAAATCTAAAGTTGCACCACTTAAAACGGTTAGTCTCCCAAGACTGGAGCTCTTGGGCGCTACCCTACTATGTGATCTTATCTCTTTCATTCAAGCAAGTTACGCTGAAACTTTGGTGTTTAATAAAATTTGGGCGTGGTCTGACTCACAAGCGGTCTTGCGCTGGTTATCTGATTCTCCCCATAGATGGGTTATATTCGTGGCTAATCGTGTTTGCAAAATCCAAAAAACTTTACCCCCTCATGTATGGCACTATGTTCCGTCTGCTGAAAACCCAGCGGATTGTGCTTCTCGTGGACTTACACCTAACCAACTTGTTCACCATGACATGTGGTGGAAAGGTCCACCCTTTCTAAGCCTTCCACGAGAGGAATGGTCTAATGACTTTCATTGTCCAGATCTTTGGCAGCAATTTTGGGTGCTGTCTGCTCGATACGCTATTGAAAAGGTAGTTTCTCATTGTATCTTATGCTTCAGACTTCATCCAAAACCAGCTGTGCAATTTATGGGAGATTTACCTCCTCAAAGGACTTCCCAGTTAAAACCATTTTCCCATGTTGCCGTGGACTATTGCGGACCGTTTGATATCTTAATGTCAAGACACCGAGGTGCCAAACTCTATAAAGGCTATATTCTTATTTGCGTTTGTGCTGCAACCAAAGCAGTGCATTTAGAATTAACTTCCGATCTTTTAACAGATACATTTCTTGCGGCCTTTAAAAGGTTTGTCTCCAGACGTGGAAGGGTATCACACGTTTATTCTGATAACGGTACCGCCTTTGTCGGTGCAGATAGGTTATTTTAAACCTACTCAAAGGAAGCATGTGAAAGCTTAAGCATTTCGTGGCACTTTTCTAGCCCTGGAAGTCCTCACTTAAACGGTTTAGCCGAGGCTGGAGTAAAATCCACCAAGGTTCGCCTCAAACGTATTGTAGGCGAGCAGCGCCTAACATATGAGGAATTTACTACCTTCTTGTTTCAAGTTGAGGCTTTACTCAATAGTAGACCTCTCTATGCTCAAAGTCTAGATCCAAATGACCTCATTCCGCTGACACTAGGTCATTTTCTAACATTGGAGCCTTTAAATTCTATACCAGAACCTGATTTTTCCGACCTCAAGCTTAAAACTTTGTCTCGCTGGCAGCTTGTCCAAAGACTTCAAGCTGACTTTTGGAAAAAGTGGCGTTTAGAATATTTAAACACACTTGAACAACGTGTTAAGTGGACTGAGAAATGCAATGACATAAAAGTCAACACTTTAGTCGTTATTAAGAACGAGCAAAAACCACCTATGCAGTGGTCGCTCGGACGTGTTCTAGCGCTACATCCAGGTGCTGATGGGCTTACTCGCGTCGTGACACTAAAACCCGCTACTGGTACTTATCGAAGACCGGTGGTCAAGTTATGTGTCCTGCCCCTGCCGGAGGTAGAAAACAAGTAAATTTTTCGAAATTTCGCGTATAATTTTTTATTTTCTTTTCTTTATATATAATTTTTTTTCCTTTTTGTAATTTACTAGAATTAAGGTAAATTTTCGTGCATACTTGCACGATTTGGGAATTTAGATATAGTTTTTTTTCATATCCTTACTAAAAACACACGTGTTTTGGTGGCCGGAAAATGTTGGTACAAGAATTATTTGCCAGCTTTTGGCTACCTTTATATTTTAATGTTATTTTTTATTTCAAGTCTGCGCGAAGAGTTGCAATCGGGAAACCGACAAGAAGCACAAGAAACGCCGTGAGTGCTACAATTTTCCCGTTTTCCCTATCTTACAAGCGACAAAAACGACTGCAACTAGATGAAAACTATGGTAGGTGCACTTTAGATATTTTATATGCATCGTATTTTCTGACTTCCTTTCAATGAACTTAACAATTACGTTTTTCAATTTGTTATCTCAAAAATTTGGGTATTTCTCGATTGAGTGGTGAGTGGTGAAGCAGCCAACCTAAACTCAACCCAACTTACGTTTGCACCCTCAGATAGCTTCTTTAATCGAGAATAACGCCTATCATTAAAATGAGAATCATGGTAGGACATTATATAAATAAATATTAATATAATAATAAACCGTCGATGAAAACTGAACGAAAATGTATATGCCTGGGAATTTGTCTCTTTATCTCAAAATTTCTTCACAGAACTCCCATATATGAGATAGACAGTTTAATAGTTAAGAACCCTAGTTTAGCGTGTGGTATATGAAACCCTCAGAAGTGCGAAAAAGACATGAAAAACTACTGCTCAAAACGGTTTATAACCATATAAAGATGACATTTAAACCAAAATACAAGGTTGGTGACTATGTTCGCATTTCAAAAATACGAGGTGTGTTTGATAAAAAATATATGCCGAATTGGTCCACTGAAATTTTTACAGTTAAGAAAATTCAGCTCACCAACCCAGTAACATACCTATTGGAGGATGCTAGCAAAAATGAAATTAAGGGAGGATTCTATGAGCTTCAGCTACAAAAAGTAAAATATCCTGATATATATTTAGTAGAAAAAAATTTAAAACGTGCCAAAAATAAGGGGTTTGTAAAGTGGTTAGGATTTGATAACAAAGATAATAGCTGGATAGATAAAAGTAATGTTGCTTAGTACTAAATAAAGAAAAACATATAAAACTTATTGGTGTATTTTATTTACTAATTTTCTTAAAATATAATTACATTTAGAATACATATTTAATGGGAACAACCACCCTCTAATTATAGCAGTTACTAAATAACTAAAATGAGCCACCCATTGATGTTATTCTAAAATTGGATGGGTTATTATACAGCTTTGAAGTACCATTTAACTGTTTCTTCCCATTTCGAATACTAGTTGACTCTTCCATTTGCTCCTCTTCATAAATTCTCCCCTCTTCGGGTTTAATATGTTTTTGACGCATCTCTTCAAAAAACTCTGGATGTAGATGTGTTTGATACTTTAATAAGTATTCCCAGTCGATGCGCCATTCATTTTCTCTTATAAAATTTTCAGACATCCGTTGATAACGACAAAGAAAAGGCCAATAGAGTTCGCTTTTAAACATATGCATAAAAGCTTCGCTTAAATTTTGATATCTAGACACATTGGGCCAATGCATCTTATTAATAGAGGTCGCCATAAACATATCAGATAATCTTTGTTTGCGACAAATTACTTCCCAGTTCACATGGTCATAAAACCATCCAATAAAGTCCTCTGTAATAACTGGTGATGCAGAGATCTCATCCCACACTTTATTAATACTATTATTTTCAACCATCTTTAAAAGCGTTCTTTCTGAAAGTAAGAGTTTCAACTTATAAAGCCCTCTATTTATAGGTTGAAATAAAAGTAACCTTTGACCTTTGATACTTCTTTTTAACCACAATAGCCTTGTTGAATATATTTTTTAACTTCGTCGTTTTTCTTCTGTTCACAAGAGCTGTGTTTTGTTACAATCCAATCAGCAGGTCGATGTGGATTTCCTTTGGTACAATAGATGCAACAGGGTTTTTTTTTATTCTTGGTTTAATCCAGTCATAGGTTGGTAACATTGTATTTGGTTGAAAACAAAAACACTAAGTTTTGATGATCTACACTGTTCAACGGTTGACTATAAAATAACCAACGTAGTAGGTTCAATAGTTTTAGCATAGATGAAATAATCCTTTATCTACATCTACAATTTTAGATAAATCAGTTTTACTGTGTCTGTCGTAGCGATAGGTTGTGCGTGTGAAATGAGAAAATGTTCCCAACCACCATCAATTTATAATAATTTTCGCTGTGATAAATGTGGAAGAGTAGACATAGTTAAAATAAGCACAGGCAACAAAATTGCTTCATATTTGTGTGATATTTGCAGAAATGCAAGTCCAGGAAAAAACCAAGGGAATATTTTCCGAAATACAACAACGAGACGTGGGAAATTAAAATTTAGAACACAGTAAGATGGTCTTTCAATATAATTATTGGTCAACTAAAATTGACTTTGAACTAGAAGAACGTTTAGAAGAGAAAAGTTATGAAAATATTTATAAATGGTTAGCAGAATGGATATATTTTGGGTTTGATTCATGCAGGTACATCATTGAGAAAAAACTACCAACATTATACCCATTATTACCTAAAATATGGAAACGTAAATTAACAGAGGCAGCGTTGGAATATACGAAAATATATCCAAACTATGACGTGAAAAAACATCTTCAATCAATTATTTTTAAATTTGATGGTCGAGATGAGTGTGGCTTATATGATACATATGAATAAAAATATATAATTAAAACATACTTTTAGTTTTTATTTTAGAATTATTTACTTTGAGACATCCTGTACAGCATAAATAACCAGCTGTATTAGATAAAATAGGAACGTGTGCGGGTCATAAGGTTATCCTATAACTGCATAAACAACGATAAGATACTCGTGCAGTCATTTTTAAAAATTATTTTATTTTTTAACACAAAGAGAAAATAACAGGCTATCCCGATTAATTTTAACAAATATTTTTAGAAATTATTTTATTTTTTAACCAACAGTTACCTAGCTAAGGCCTTTTTCACATTAGGACTTACCTAGCTCAGGCTAAGCGAGTGAAGTGGCTATCTTACTAAAAAAACCACCTCATTTTACCTACTCTTGCATTGGCACTTAACTCATTGACCAATAGGGCCTTTCAACAGCTAAGCCTTACCTAGACCAGGCGAAGCTAGTGAAGTAGCTAGCTTACTAAAAAAAAACACCCCATTTTAACTACTCTCTCGCTGGCACCTAACTCATTGCCCAATAGGGCCTTTCAACAGCCTCTGGTTGTGATGTCATTGCTGACAACTTCTTGCACACTTCTTTTAGGCCCAAGGTCAGAGCAAGTTCACTTCTTCAGCAACAGGTCATCCACTTCGGAGAAGTGGATGGCATGGTTACCATTTGGTATAGAACCCACACTACACTACTCTTATAGTTTTCCAGCTTTCGGTACTTCTCCTACCTCCTAAGGAAGAATCTATTTTCTGGCACTTTTGCGTCCACGAATGATTTTTCTTATCACTGATCATTCTTTTTGTATTCTTGTCTGCTTCTATCTGTCTTTTAGGATAAGAAGGTGTGATATAATTTCCTTTTTTCCTCTATTTCTCTTTCAATCTCAGCATCCCACCAGTATGGTTTTCTTCTTTTAGAAATTTCCTCCACTAATCTTAGTGCTTCTTTTGCAGCTTGGTGGATGCTCAATGTAATACATTCGTATTCCTCATCTGGGGTTTCACCTGAACTTGTATTAAGTTTTTCGTTCAGTCTCTTTTTGTATAGGTTTTTTACGCTGTCATGTTCTAGGCTTAGTAGATTATATTTACAGTGATCAATTTATTCAATCACTGTATCATCAAGATGATGCAGGCTTCGGTCTTGATAAGGAAAGAAAATTTTGGACTCCAGAAAATAGTGATCACTTCCGCATGTTGATCCACGCTTTGTTCTGACATCTTGAATTTTTAGTTTTGTCTTTTGTTTAGTAATAAGATAATCAATTACGGATTTCAGGTTTTGTGAGGGTTTGGTCCAGGTATATTTGTGTATTTCCTTATGTTGAAAAAAACCGTTTTGGATTTTTAGGTCTAATTGCTCACATACTGTAATTAGCCGGTTTCCATTATCACTAACAACATTTTCTCCATATTGACCAACTGTCAGATCATTACCGGTTCTACTATTTAAATCTCCCAATATGACAATTTTTCTAGATGTACTTACTGCTGATATTTCATTGTGTATTTCTTCAAAAAAATTGTCTTCCCAGTTGGTGATAAATTTTCTAAATCTTTTGTTGACCAAAATAGAATTGTTGAGCATGTTTTTCTTTTGCCACTCCGCTATAGAAATGGTCATATTGTCCTAGGTTTTCAGATCCTTTTCCTTTCTTTTTCGTTTCTGTTAGAACAGCAAGTCTACCTTCATTCTGCTGCACTCATGTACTATTTCACTAACTTTTCGACCCATTCCTTGCACGTTCCATGTACCAAAAATCATATTCCTGTTTCTTTGCTTGGTTCGTCTTAGGTTTTCCTTTTCTTTCCGAGGCGTTTGATTGCGTTTTTTAGCAGTGTACGTTTAGGGGATTTTTGATCGAGGTTTTCTTCCCCTAGCCTTTGACGATTTCAACGCCGGTACTACAAGGCAGTAGTCTTTTATACTATCCCTAAAAGAAAGAGTTGCCACCTACGCTATGATCACCGTACCGAGGTCTATTCTCTCCGCCTTTCATATCGATGTGGTCTTCTCCCGTAACCCTGGGAAAGGTCTCCGGGTCGGAGAGTACCTGGAATCTACGGAGGGCAGGGGTCGATTCATTTCCCGTGATAGACATCTGACGAGGTCTATCCGTACCCTATTTTTAGCTCGTATGATCTCTTTCCAATAGTAAAGTTTAGAACAAGGAAACAAGCTACTAGATAACGTTTATGTAAATTTCAATAGGTCTAACCTTGATTTAGCTCCTGTTTCTTTGGAGGGTATCTTGGATCATTCTAAAATTATTTTCAACACCCCACTGAAATTTACCTCTGATCACAGCACAAGAATTACATTTAGACCGATAACTGATGATGATTCTTAACCAAATCCATTGAAAAATGAACTGGGTTAATGAGACTCTTAGAAACATCAGAAGCAGACATTTTAAACAAACAAAACCCTATTCTGGTGCCTAAAAACATGGTTACAGAATATAAAAAAGGCTCTAGGTCTGAAGTGTGCAAAACCAAAAAGGCGTCTTAACGCTTATGTCTTCAATGACTTCTTTGTGTCAGTAGCTGATGAAATCATTAAAAATCTCCCAGTATATCGGCAGCCCTTTCAGATTCCATGACGTAATAGAAAACATGGTCTTTGATAAAATCTCCAATCTCAAATACAACGGAAGCAAAGATTGTTATGAAGTGAAGTCGAAAATTATCAAATTTCTCAAAAATGTCTTATACAAACCACTGACTAATCTCTTCAACCAGTGCATCCGAGAAAGTACATTTCCATCCAGTCTTAAGTTAGCTAAGGTTGTACCCATTTTTAAAAACAAAGGCAGTCCTGAAGATCAGACAGGCCTATTTCACTCTTACCCATAGTCTCAAAGATATTTGAATCGCTACTCAAAGACCAAATGAATTACTACTTTGAAGAAAATTGTATTTTTGCTGCAAATCAATACGGTTTTCGCAATAAAAAAAAGTACAACCCTAGCTATAAACCGCTTAACTGAAATTGTTGCAGAAGGCTTCGAGAGTAAGCAGAGTATATATGCCTCATTCCTGGACTTGACAAAGGCATTTGACTGCATATCCTTTGAAATTCTTAATGAGAAATTAGCTTAATACAAATTTGAACCAAGCAGTGTTGTCCTTGTCAGGTCCTATTTAAAGGGACGAGAGCAGTACGTGTTTTATAACAACAACCAATCAAAAAAGCGGAGGATCCTGCATGGATTCCCCCAAGGACTGAGCACTGGCTGGGTCCTTTGCTATTCCTTTTCTACATAAATGACTTGCCCAATTTCAGCAATTTCATCAAGCTACTTGTCATACTAATTACTGATGATACCACTACACTTCTACGATACTGCCCATCAGATCCAATCCTAGAGTGGACTCAAAACAATCAAGAGCAGATAGAAAATTGGTTTCTAGCAAACAGACTGAGTCTGAATGCTAGCAAAACTCAGAGCATCAACTTTACCCTGCTAAATGCTCCATCAGTTTTAGAGAGTGACATGTTAGTGAAAACTCTTGGGTTTTACCTGGACGCTGGAATGACATGGGAAGTGCATATCAACCACCTTTTCTCTAAATTATCACAAATAACTTTCCTGATAAGAAGTTTATCAAAGAATGTATCTACAGCCACACTGTTATTGGCATATCATGGATATTTTCATTCGCATTTGTCCTATTCAGTCTTAAACTGGGGTCATTCTCCTAATTCTACACATAATATTAAGTTACAGCGACGTTGTGTTAGAATAATCGCTGGGTTAAAATATCGAGAGTTGTAGAGATACCTTCATAGAGTTGAAACTGATGACTTTCCCTTGCACCTTTATTTTCTACTACTTGATGTATGTGAAACAAAATCAAGAAAGTTATGCAGCACATAGTGACATTCATTCCTATTCCACCAGGAATAGAGACAACCTGCTTCCCAGCTACCACAGACTGCAAAGAACAAGAAGAGGTACTGATCACTTTGGTATCAAATGTTTTAATGCCTTACCAACAGAGGTAAAAAATTTAGATCCAAATCACTTTAAATCTAAAGTAAAAAATTTCCTAATAAAAAATGCCTTCTATTAAGCTCTTTTTTTTTAGATACATATTTTTGTAGTATTTTATTTTTTAACATTTTTATTTATGACTTGTAAAAGCACATATTGTGTTATACTTTAGCAATAAATAAACTAAATTAAACTAAAGTCCCTACCACATTTTGCCCCCTTTCCCCTATGGGTGAATGTCAACATTAACAAGGTTAAGTCACTTTTTGGTTGAATATGGTTCACCAATCTATTTTTATAAAATATTTATAGACTCAATCTACATAACTATATAACTCTATAAGCCCATTACGTGCTATGATAATCTTGGAAACATTGCTGCCATTTACCTACCATGCGAATTTTCCCGCATGGTGTTGCAAAATTACGTTCACTTTACACTTTACCATTTCAACATATACCTTTTAGTAATAAAAACTAATTTTGTCTTCACATGCGCCTACGACTTGAATAAAAGTGAATTGTAATTTGTTAAATATTAGGTTTTCATCAGTAATTCGATCCTCGACTTAATAGTCCAGGGCCATAGCGTCAAAGTTTACCCTCCGTGGACTTTTTGATGAATTTTTTATATCACCTGTTTTAACCGAACCGAACCGAACCGAACTCACCAACATTTCCTGACCTGTTAACAGACCTATTGTCTCAGTCGAAAAGTAAGATTAGGGTGTCAAAATATTTTTTCAATCCGGAACGGTTAAGCTATAATAATGAAACATCTGCCTTATATCTTCTAAACTATTGCACCTGCACAACTATGTCATAAAACTGGTAGCTCATACAATTACCCAGAGGTCTGCCATATAAAGTAAATAGATCCATAACGGATCTGATACCTTCCTAGCCCATTGTAACGTGTCATTTTTACGTTTAAGGCAACGTTACATATTTGCTTATTTAGGTAAATAATCAAGGCTCTTCGACTCGTCTTTCTGTACACAAATTAAGGATATTTTATAGAGCTAGGTTTGGAGGTTATATAGTGTCCAGAAAGTTACCTGAAAGTTAAAGAAAGCATTCCATCGAATTACTGTGGACACTGCACATCGTATTATTTGGGCATTCTAATCGGAATTTGAGATCACAGGTTTCGGGAAAAATCACATTAAAACTTTTGATTGTTTTGTTTATCTGTAAAATTTCATAATTTTCTTTGACGTTCATGAAAATAAACAGCTGTTCTGCTAAGGAATGGCGGCGTTGCCGCATCACAAATGGTTTCACTAACAGGAAGAAAACATTTAGATGAACATTTCATTCGCTTATGTTTATTTTCGGATATTGGCCCACTTTGATATTTTTATTAATTTGATAAGGAGAGGATAAAATAAATACGAGTTATGCACTTTTGTAAATGGGAGATGGACGAGGAATAAAAACCAGAACTAAAAGAATAAACAAAATCGTATTTTTATATTATATAAATTTTATCATAGTTAAATAAAGTTAATAACTAACTCAGTCGGATTAAAGGGTTGTCTAGGGCTAGCTAGTGGGGAGCAAACTTAACATCTGAACACTCTTAGGCCGGGTTTGAGCAGTAGTTCAATGTGTATTTTAGGTTCACGTTCAGAAACAACTTTATTAATGTAGAAATGTTTTACAAAAATGGCGTCAAACCATATGAATCTTAGAGAAAACATATATAAAGAGCAAAAAAAACTTTTGACGAAAACTGTAACTAAAATACAACTAAATTCTACACTTAGTATAGCTTTACTCATATGGGAATTGGTTGAGTGTTCGAATATTCCGGGGTTTGCTGCATGCTCTGATTTCCAGTAATTGAATTTACAGTTGATGGTTTCAATGCTGAGCTTCTTATAGTCCGGCTGGTTATTTTCCTCCTACTTGCTATGTCGGCAGGGGTCCGGTAGGCAAATGTTCGGTCTATATATGGAGGGTGCCTCGATGTCCTTGTTATAAAAATTTCAACCGTGGAAATAGATCCGACAACACCTCAAGGTGCGTTTTACGTATTTTCAATATCCCCTTGGTCGATGCTGCCCCTGTAGACCGGTACGGAAGTATTCATTTATTTCCTCATTGGTTAGTTTGAAAACCGCGGGCTTTTTCCTCCAGTCTCGCAAACCGGATTTAGTGATTTTTTGGTGAGAGCGTTTTTTTTATAAATAGGTTTGCATCCTTATTTGAATTTAACCGGGAAAATTAGGTTGGTACTGTCCCCACCAGATCTACGAACGGTTTCCGGCCACTTCATTTTTTGTGTTCTCGACAAAGTGCCTTGTCTCTTTCCTAAAGAATTTTGGCTGGGCTGGTGGCCGTCTATTGGTGTCGCCATTGTTTTTGTGGTTATTGGCACTTAATGGCACTGCAGTAGTTGCAAATTATACCAAAGACGGTATAACTGTGAGCCGTCGTGTTTAGGCGAATCTAAGTGACGCTCACACCCTCGGAGAGGGATTTAAGGCGGCCTAAGCCATTTCTACGGGAAATAAGAGCGGTAAGTTCGATTTTTTTTATTATTTTTTTTTGAATTCTTTAAGACAATATTTTCCTCCCAAATTGTAATCATTTTTCGTGTGAAATGTACTTTTTCGACAGAAGACGTGGGGAATTTTTGGAGTTTTTTTTTTTTTTTTAAACCACGTTTTGGATAAAAACTATATATTGTTTTTCTCCTTTGTCTACAGCCCTGTCCATTCCATCGACGGGACAGTTGTGCTGGACGCTGGTGTGAAGCTGGGTGTAGCACTGTAACCCTGGGAAAGGTACGTTAGGATTATTTTAGTTCATCTGTTTAAATCTACTTTATTTTATTGAGTCGACATGGGGTTCTTGATTTAAATTACTCGGTGTAGGGGAACTTCGTGCAAAATAGACGAATTCCAGGAAACTGAAACATTTCATTTTCCACAGGGTTTTTACGCTCGGGCAAGGATCCAACATTTTTCACGACCATGTGCTGCCCTAGCGTCATGTGCTAGATAATCAGCAGGGGAAGCGCGGACAGAACAGGGGACCTGGTGCAACAGTAGTGAGGAAATGTCAACACTTCAGGTTTAATAAAACACCAATAACTATTAAATAATTATAGACCAAGGTAGGAGCAAGCTTCAGATATAATCTTTCACATAAATCTTTAATAATATAATCTTTTCATATAAATTTTTAATTTAATTTAAACGTAATCTTTTCATATATAAACCGTATAATTTTAATATTGCTTGTAAACGCAAGGTAACGGTATGACGTCATGACCACCATTTTGCGGCATATTTACTACATTGACTTGTTTTCATTTATTTAGGATAATTTTCCTGTCAAGTTTAAAGTGCCTTGCTATTTTGGCCCCATTTAATTGTTTGGTATTATTCTCAGGTTTCAATATTTTTTCAATCAATTTTATTGTCATGAAAATATACAAGATGAACTAAATTTTTGTGTTATTTGTACAACCCAATGACCAACTTTGCAGAGACAAAAGAGAGATGAGGTTATATTTTTTTAGCGGTTTCCTTACATTGTTTTACCTCATAGGGTGGATCTCGGACTGGGATGCTGTCTGTCTCATTCTACCCAACGTAGAATGATGACAGCGGGTATTTGGTCCAGATCTCCTCTATGATTGGATTGATTTTGGAAGTGTATTTTTTTTAACAATCATTTAGTTAGTTAGTCTTACACTACTGACTCAAATGTAGGTACACTGTGACCTGTTGGAAATGTGCATCTACCTATAAGGAACTTTCTATTTGTGTCATTTTGATTCATTTAGGAATCTTTTAGAATTTTTTTCTTGTTTATTAGTCAATTTCTTTGGTTTTAATTACACAAATTCTCGGAAGCTTCGGAATTAGGTAGAGTTTCATTGTTTGGCTACAACGTTTGAGTTGAACTGTATTTTATTTAAGATCTTCTTTGTAAAACATTGGTATTAAAACACTGTGGCGCACTTAAAATTTTCTTATTTCTGACCCCTTCCCTTCTCCACTGTATAAAAGTTACCGGGCATATCAATGTTTTACCTAGCTGAAAAATACAGTTCTGCTTCCAGATATTTGTTTTATTATTCAGTAATTTTTTTTGTGTCACAAATTGGCACAGTGTTATTGTTCTATTCACAGTGTCACAAAATGTTACCCAACGCATTTTAATTGGCCACAATTGGCGCCCTACGTGAGTTTTTGGCTAGTTTTTTAACATCTGATGTAATTTTTTTTGGTTTTTTTGAATTTGAAAAAAAAAAATAAAAAAAAATATTTAAAATTTTTTTTTTAGAGAAATTTTTTTTTGTGGTACAGCCAAAGCCAGGTTAAAGGCTTTCAGTGGCTGTCGGTGTTTTTTGACAACCAATCATTTTTTTAATAAAAAACAAGATCATTGGTTTTTGGAAATAACACTTTTTAAATATTTTTTGGTAATATTTGAACGTTGATTTGGAACTCGTTTTGTTGTTTTAGTAATTCTCATAGATTTTTGTTAGCTTATCTTCACAAGTTTTTTCTTGGAAAATAAAATATTCATTTTCATTTATTAAGGAAGAATAAGTGGATAAAAATCATGGGAGTTTTTATTCAACAGCATCCAAATCATGTTCTTAATTCTTTAAAGTTTTTTGTAGGAAAAACACGTTTTAATTTTTTTAAGAAAAATAAACACAGTAATGTAAATTTACTTCAATTTTTGTTGATTTATAGGTGGATGGACCTCCAGACATGGTCTTTTTAGTTTTAAATATATGACAGAAGTAGTGTGTTTTTCTGACAATTTTTTTTGCAGGTTGCCTACTACTAATATGTTATTATTTCCTACTTGTGATAAGATAGAAATTGTTTCACCCATTATTTTTTAGTGCAGTCAATTTATTTAGGTCAACAAGTTATTTTTTGTGGGATATCACCACTTGGAAGTTGGAATATTTTTACAGGGTTTCACACAAATTTTTCTTGGCTAGGTTGTTTTAAAGTAAATATAGCTTAACAGCTGGTAGCTTTGTTTAGTTGAAAGTATTAATTAGTAATGAAAGAAAAGAAAAATTAGTTTATTTTGCGTTGACATTTTCTTTTCTTGTTTTTTTGGTGGTAAATGTTGATGACAATTAAAATCTTATGTCACTCAGTTACATCGGGTCAGAGGAGGGTACTACTACTACATAGTGTCGGCTCGGAACTTTAGGAAACACAAGGCTAAAATTCCTAGAGCAGCACATTGGCTGAAGATCAACGCCAGAGGTCCAGTTAACATTTTTTTTGGGTATTTTTGTTGGGGCAGTTTTTTTAGGTCTTTGGTTGCCAGTTTAGTTGTGTTTTCGTAACTGGTCAAATTTTTTTTAGTAGAAAATACAGCGTTGGGCTTTGGAGTGCATTTTTTTTTAAAAATGACGTACGGGTATTTCTATCAATTAAAGTTTTACTGGTTCACATTTATTTTTTTTCTGTATTTTTTTTCTGCGTTCAGGTCATAGCTTGGTCATGGCTATTGGAGAGCAAACATTTATGTTTGAGCCTTGAGAAGTTTTGCCGGCTCCGGATTGAATACAGAGAAAATGAATTTGAAGCCCAACTAGATATAATACCACAAAAGAAATGTTTAACTGAGACAGATATAGATATAAGTTTTTTTGATTTTTTTTAGTTCATTTGTAAAGTTCAGTAATTTTTTTAAGTAATGTCATTTTGAGGCCGTGAAATGGGTCAGTGAATTTAAGAGAGATTTTCAACTAAGTATAAATGCTAGGCGGTGGTAATTGGTAAAAATATTTCAAAATTTTACTTTTTTTCAAATAATTTAATTTTTCTTGGAAAGACATAGATTATTTCTTTCTGTAAACATAACTTCTCAAATTCTTGTTTTGGTCAAAACGGTTTGTATAGTGGTCGTAGTTTTAAAGGGTGACCAGACAGGTAATATTTTTTTAGGGGACCAAACGGGAACTTCTTGAGTTACAAAAGGGGAACTTTTTTTTGTCTTAGTTCATCAGACAGGAATAAATAAATCTTTTACTTCCAAATCTTAATTTTAAATAACAAGATTTATTGGTTGGTGTTTGGGTCTTATAATAAAATACGTTTTGTTTTTGAGGATACTGGTATGATTATTTTATTTTCATGCCAAATGTTGTTTGACGGCAGATATGCTAGTCTTCAGTTTTTTAGTTAGTTTGCATTTCAGGACAGTGGCGTGTACTTAAGGGGGCCTGTCATCTGAGCCCATTGTAAAGCAACTTACAACTTACTTGCTTAGCTTTTTCACTTCATCTTCGTATTGTTGCTTCTGAAATTGGAGCGTTATGTTGGATAAAGATGGATGGTGTTAGACTAAGAAAGTACCTATTTAGGGATGAAGATTTGGAAGTTGTGGACAATTTTAATTTTAAAATAATTTCATGCTGATGACCTCAAATAATGAAGCAAATTTTTAAATTACAATACACTGTTGTGGAATAAATGGGAAAGTGCTCAGGTTAAACAATAAATTTAAGATGATTGATTTTTAAAAAAGATTTCAACCTAAGAATAAATTTAAAATTAATAGGTTATCTTTGATGCGACTAAACAATGATGAGGGCATATATTTTTTTTTTGTTATACATAATATGATAGATAGATAATACCTTTTGTATTGCAATAATTAGGGGTTTTCCTCCCGCGAGCTGGGTGGAAATGGAAGAAATGTTTGGTTCGGAGTGTATAACTCGAGGAACGAGGACTTCCTGCTAATCTTTTTAGGATTTCGCAACTTCGGTTTTCGCTAAATTACAATACATCCAAATTTGGCCTACAGATTCGCGGAGAAAGACAAATTTTGTGATCTGTTTAGTTATGATAGGAATTAAAATAGTAACATGCACATAAAGGAACTAGATATATCTAGGTTGGAAATTAGTAAGTGAACACTGATCTGAAGAATTTTCCATAATAGTGTCCTATTTTCACAGGGTGCTTCAAAATATCTTCACCTTTTCTTTGAAATAAGATATTGTTTCGCCTGTGGGCGTTTAACCGGTTAAAAGATATATAGGGTGCAGATGGGATTGGAATGGAAATCACAAATTTTTGGGTTTATTGACATTATACTTAGGAAATAGGGGAAATGTCTAATAGAAAGATTTTTTGGTTTTAGGCCGAGTTTTGTTGATATAACAAAAGTTTATTTGGGGCCGGGAGGTTATTATGCTCTTTTAAAATTAATGTAATAGTTTTGGCTTCTTGATTTTTGTTGTCTGGTTTTTACGCAGGATTATTCCCAACTGTTTCATTTCAAAGTGTCATTTTTAGGGATAGGGTCTCATTAGCCCTTGGACATTTGGTAATTTTTGCTTTGACTAATAGTTGTGGGAAAGGCCCAACTTAATTTTATATCTCGTTAACACCAGGAATAAAGATCTGAGAATGCATTAAGCAGTAAATTTTTTTTTGATTAGATGTTGTGTGTAAAGACACTTGAGTAGGCAGATTTAGTTTTACAACGTTCTTATAGGTGAACCTTGGAATTGTTTTCATAGTTGTTTTTCTGAAAGGGCACACAAGATAATTCTTTACGGGGTTGAGTGCAAAGTTTGAAACTTAGGTTCTTCACATTATAGTGGTACAGTAAATAAGTACTAACATTGTTTATTCCCTTCAGTAATAATTTTAAACAAATATACTAGCATCGTTTGTTTTTTTTGGAACATAAGTATTTTTTTCTTTTCCTAAACTGATTGTTTTTTGCAATTACGATTTTTTATACCTTATGATTCTTAAGTAAATTTTATTTTCAATCATTTTTTTTGTATAGTAAATTAATTTTTCTAGCTCATTCACTTTTCACATTCACACAGTTTTGGGAGAGGAAAGGGAATCTACAACTGTTTTTTTTAAGGAAAAGAACTGAGACTGTTGCATAACATAACTCTAATAAGATTTTTCTAGTGTTAATTTTATTATTTTTTTTATTGATGTTCGTTAATAGGAGCTGCAACCCACCTTTTTTTTTTGAAAATATTTTTTTTTAATATTTTTTTAAGGAAGAAAACTTGATTTTCTTGTTGCAAAATTTTTTTTGGTGCATAGTAGTACCTCGCCCTACAATGATTTTACCAGTTTATTTAAATATATTTTTTTTTAAATTAAAATATAATATCATTTCAAACACTCGCGTTTTAACAACCTATCATCATTTGTTTTAATTTTTTTTCTCCCTACTCCAAACCACCTATCAGAGTGGAGTAATTTTTGAAAATTTTAGTGAGTCACTAATTAATTTTTTTTGACTATTGGGCTACTGTGGTCGACACCAAAAAAATGTTTTTTTTTAATTTTTTTTGGACACCTTTCGGTACGATCCTAGGGTCTTTTGACCATGGTTTGCATCAATTTAGTTTAAGTTTTGGGAATTTCATTTTAATGAGGATTAGAGAGTTGCAGTCCTACCAAGACGTTATTTCTGTAAATTTTTTAATAACATCGCTAATTTTTTTTTATTTACACACAACATCCTTACTAGGCTAATTCGACGCAATTTTAGCGAGCGGATTTTTTTTTAATTGAGCATATTTTACGATTTCTATAACATGAACATGTGTTCCGATGTTTATTGCGTTCACGTATATATTAAGGGATGATGTTGCCTTAAGCAATGCATGGTTCGTGTAACTTCAGAATAAGTAAGCAGGTTAAAGTGGGTTTTGATTTAGTCTTTCGAGAAAAATCATTGTATACGGCGATTTGGGTTTTTTTTTGGAGTTTATTTGTGGAGCCGTTCTGCAATAGCAGGAGTATACCCTAGCGTTAACTGTGTACAACAGCTTTGGAATTTTTTTGTTATAGGTAGTCTGTTGTACGTTCCATTTAGGGATAAATTTACCTATTCGGTTGCTGAGATAAACAAACATCACTTAACTTTAATTTTAATCCAGTTCAGCTAGGATAAGCGCAAATATTTTTTTTTGGGTTTTACTCACGCAGGAGTGGAACATAAGACCTAAACACTGCCAAAGCTCTTGTCTCTCTTTTATTTTTTAAACTTTTTTTTACTACTACTTGTTAATTCTAATTTAGGATTTAAGTAGTTATTTCTCTCTGCAAGGTTGGACGTCATAGTTGGTTGTACAAATAATTAATATAAACTATGATTACATTTTTAAATACAAATCAATTTTATTTTCTTACTGCTCCGGTGTTCTTCGATTTTGTTCGCGTCTGCCCGTATTTAAGTTTTATATTTTCTACATTTGTGAGAAAATTTATAGTGATTTTCACTAGTGAATTGAAAGTGAACTTTGTGTTTGTTATTGCGTGGTTTAATTTTTATAATTGGGAGGTATATTTAAGAGTTTTAAAGTTTAAAGTTTTAATATAAAAGGCACCATGGCTGTTTCTGTGAGTCGGTTGTCTGACATAAGGTACTTAGTCAAGGACGAGTTAATCTATGAGTTAACATGGAGAGGCATAGCTATTGGATCGGTGGAAGAGATGAAACAACCATACCCTCCGTATCCCTTTAAATTTGGCCAAGATGCTTTTAGCTGCATGAAGAAGCTTGATCGTCTGGTACCGCTGGTAGAGAAGTTCTCTGGTACGAGTAAAGGGGGAGAGTTTAGGAAAATCGCTGTAAGGTTGGAACACGTGTTAGCCAGGATTAACAACATGAATCCGTCCAACTTTGAAGAAAGTCAAACGAAAGGCGTACTGGTTGCGGAAACCTTGAGTTTGATTGGGAGGTTGCAGAGCCAAGCAACAGATTTATTGAGAGTTGGCGTTGCCTCAGATGATGATGAAGCATCTGAAACCCATTCAACGAGTCGAGGCTCAGACCACTCAACAAATGCTGGCAACACACCTAACCAGTCTCATTTCCCGCAACCACCGCACTCGAGCACACAAAGAACAGTTCAACAGCCTACGAACCAACTGTCGGTCATTGCTCCAGTGCAAATGCAAATGCTAACGAACCCAACTTAAACTTCAGTACAAGCACCACCCCCAATGCTGATCCAGAATGACGGTGCATCAGCTTTTCATTATCAACAACCGTCTACCGTTCCTTTGAGTCTAGCTGCCCTCCAAAGTAGCATTGCACCAATTGCTCAGTCACGACCATTTTCATGTTCGTCGCCAGTACCAATGTCAAGTGATCCTGGTACTTCATATCATGTTGCACCTGTACCTCCGCATAAGTGGAACTTAGAGTTTACAGGCGAGAGGGGTACAATCTCCGTCACCGCATTTTTTGAGAGAGTGGACGAGTTAAGTCAGGCGAGAGGAGTTAGTAAAAAGGTTCTACTGAACTCAAGCATTGATCTTTTTGAAAAGTCAGCCTATACTTTTTATAAAGATGTTCGAAGAGGAGTCCATACATGGGAAAAGCTGGAACAGAGGTTCATGGCAGAATATCTTCCTTCTTCATATGGCGACAAGCTGTTGAAGGAAATCCAAAAACGTAAACAAGGCCCTGGAGAATCTCTAGGGACCTATATTGCTGTCATGAACACTTATTTCCAAAGACTTGGCTGTCCTGTTTCTGAAGAGGCGAAATTAGCTATCGTCTTCAGAAATATCGCGGACATCTATAAGAAAGGGTTGATTGCTACTGAGGTCAATAGCCTATCACATTTAAAAGATTTGTGTCGTAGAATAGACCAGAGATATGGGTTAGAGGAGGAGAATTTTACTCCTAGAAGAAACCTGACTTGGCCTACGTTGACGTAGAGAGCGATATTGACGATTTCCCAACAGGGGTTGATGCAATTCAAATATCAGGTGCCGGGACATCGAACCAACAGAATTTAAATCATCCTGCTAATAGATTCGACAGAAATAGGCAGCAGCCAGCAAGTAATTTCGCTGCTAGAGCTGATAGAGAGAGACAACAACCACCTAGTGGTCAGTCTAGCGTAAGTAACAGGGATGTACAACCACCACAGGGTGTTGGGTCTGGTAGGGCGAATAGGGACGTTGTTTGTTATAGATGCAACCAAACAGGGCACATGGCGATCGGGTGCGCATTACCTAGAGGTAAGCAGTGTTATTCGTATGGACAAGCAGGGGTAACAGTAAGATAATGTCGAAATTGTAATCGTCAGGGAAACGGACCCAGGCGCTCGTAGGCGGTCGACCTTCGAGTCAGCCTGAACAAGCATCGACCGATAGGCTAACGTACGTTTTAGATTATGTGATAAGTCATGCTCGTAAAGATGAAAGGCCTTATTTAGAAGTGGATGTGCTCGGAAATAAGTTACTAGGTTTGTTGGATTCCGGGGCTTCACGTACCTTTTTAGGGAATCATGGTTGGTCAATCATCGAGAGGTTTGGTTTTTCACTTGATACCACAAAGAAGACGAGTTATATTGTGGCAAATGGTCAGAGCACGAGTAGTATTGGGACAGTGCAGCTTCCTATGCGAGTTCAAGATAAATTTAGGTTAATAGAGGCCGTCGTCGTTCCTGAGTTGCCGCACACTTTGATTTTGGGATTAGATTTTTGGATTTCGATGGGTATAGTACCGAACTTAAGGACTAATGAGTGGCACTTTGCCGATAATAAAGATGTGATTTGTTCTTTAGAAACATCAGACCAACAAACAACTCTTACACCTTATGAATCAGAACGACTAGAGGAATTGGTCGTTAAATATAAGACTATTATGGGTGACTCACTAGGATGTACAGACAGGGTAGAGCATAAGATTACAACAGATGGAGCACCGATAAGACAACGTTCATATAAGGTCTCACCGGTCATTCAGAAACTTATTGATGACGAAATCGACGAAATGTTGAAACTTGATGTTATAGAACGGAGTAGTAGTTCATGGGCTTCACCAGTGGTAATGGTACAAAAGGAAAACACAAAGAAGTATCGTTAATTATACTCAGTGACGGCGCGTGATAGTTATCCTTTACCACTCGTATCCGAGACCCTTGACAAGTTGAAAGATGCTAAATACTTGTCAACTTTAGATATCAAAAGCGCTTATTGGCAAGTACCAATGGAAGAATCATCGAAGTCACTAACAGCATTCATCTGTCGACGAGGTCTCTTCCAATTTAAGCGTCTACCTTTTGGTCTTCATAATGCACCTGCAACTTGGCAAAGACTTATAGATAGCATCATAGGAAACGATTTAGACCCCTACGTGTACGTATATCTCGATGACCTCGTAATTGTCACACAGAGCTTTTCTGAACATCTTAGAATTCTTGAGGAAGTCCTACGAAGAATGCAGAATGCAAAGATAACGGTAAGTTGGGAGAAATGCCAACTGTGTAGGCCAGAAATGACTTATTTAGGATTCGTAGTGGACCGTCGAGGCATCCGAGTTGACCCTAATAAAATTAAAGCCATGTTAGAGCTCCAGAGGCCAAGAACTGTCAGAGAAGTCCGTAGAGTTGTAGGTACAATTTCCTGGTATAGACGTTTCATAGAGAATTTTTCAGCGGTAATAGCTCCGATTATAGCTCTAAGAAAAATCAAAAGTTCGATTGGACTCCAGACTGCGAAAAGGCATTTATTAAGATTAAGGAACTTTGAGTGACTGCACCGATTCTTACATGTCCAGATTATACCAAAGAATTTGTCATTCAAACAGACGCATCAGGATATGGAATAGGAGCATGTTTAACGCAACCTTATCCTGAAGGAGACAAAGTCATATGCTATTTGAGTCGATCTTTGACTAAGCAAGAACGTGTTTACACGACCACCGAGCGAGAATGTTTGGCATTGGTTTGGGCGATAGAGAAGCTCCGGCCATATATTGGGGGATCTCATTTAAGGTCATAACAGATCACTTTAGTTTAAAATGGCTTCATAGCTTGAAAGAGCCCAGTGGAAGACTTGCTCGTTGGTCTGTAAAACTGCAGCAATATGACTTTAAAGTAATCCATCGGAAAGGGAAAGATTTAGTTGTCCCAGACATGTTGTCTCGCGCAGTACCCATGATTGATACAATTTCGCAGCCCAGAGACGCTTCAACAGCAATTAAAGATCAATGGTACCAAAAGATGGTAAAGAGGGTCGTAGAATCACCGTTAAAATTTATGAATTGGAGATACACTGATAATAAGTTGTATAAATATGTCAAACAAGAATACCCTCAACTTTCACCATCTAACGAACATTGGAAAGAGGTAGTCCCCAAAGATCATAGGCGTAGAGTTATTGGAGAAGCTCACGATCCTCCTACCGCAGGACATATGGGTGTGTACAAAACCTTCCACAGACTGGCTGAAAAATATTATTGGCCAAAAATACGCCAGGACGTGGCAACTTTTGTAAAGAAATGCTTTGTCTGTGCAGCTCATAAAGGTGATACACAAGGTGTTTCTGATCAGATGATATCTCACCCAAAACCAACTCGTCCTTGGGAAATTATTTCAACAGATTTATGTGGACCTTTACCTCGTTCGACAAAGGGTAATTGCTGGATTTTCGTCGTTACGGAGTAAGTTTTCCTTAGTTTTTCCAATGCTAACAGCCCCTACTCAAGCTGTTGTCAAGCATCTTGAGGAGCAAGTATTTATGGTCTTCGGAGTACGGGGTACTGAAGTGATACTTTGTGATAATGGCCCTCAGTACAAAAGTAACGAGTTTAAGCGTTTTGCTGAGAGTTATCAGGTTAAAATTCAGTATAATCCGTATTATCACCCCAGAGCGAATCCAACAGAAAGGACGAATCGCACGTTAAAAACCATGTTATGTTGTTATGTGAAAGACAACCACAGGAAGTGGGACGAACAAATACATAAACTTGCCTGCGCGATTCGTACTGCAACCCATGAGACAACCAGGATGTCTCCTTTCTTTGGTAATTTTGGTAGGAATATGTGTTTGTCAGGAAAAGATTACTCCAACCCAGTTTTGTTATCTGAAGAGAATGGTGTACAAACTGCAGCTGAAAGTAAGAACGAAGGTTTCCGGAAGCTCTATGCGGATGTTAAGAGAAGGTTAGAGGTGGTGGGAGAGAAAAACGTGGTTCAGTATAATTTGCGTACAAGGGTACCCAACTTTGTTGTGGGTCAGCGTGTTTGGAAGAAGAATTATGTGTTGTCAGATGCTGCGAAGTCTTTCTCGAAGAAGTTAGCACCGAAATTCGTTGGTCCTTATGTGATTAGGAATAAAATTTCTCCTTGGATATTTGAGCTTCAGGAACCATCGGGTAAAGCACTACCAGGGAGCTGGCATGCCAAATACCTTAAGTCGGCAGCGGATCTCTCCGATTAACCTTTTTGGTTAATCGTCTTGAAGTTGGGGGGGGATTATGTAACGTGTCATTTTTACGTTTAAGGCAACGTTACATATTTGCTTATTTAGGTAAATAATCAAGGCTCTTCGACTCGTCTTTCTGTACACAAATTAAGGGTATTTTATAGAGCTAGGTTTGGAGGTTATATAGTGTCCAGAAAGTTACCTGAAAGTTAAAGGAGGCATTCCATCGAATTACTGTGGACACTGCACATCGTATTATTTGGGCATTCTAATCGGAATTTGATATCACAGGTTTCGGGAAAAATCACATTAAAACTTTTGATTGTTTTGTTTATCTGTAAAATTTCATAATTTTCTTTGACGTTCATGAAAATAAACAGCTGATCTGCTGGGGAATGGCGGCGTTGCCGCATCACAAATGGTTTCACTAACAGGAAGAAAACATTTAGATGAACATTTCATTCGCTTATGTTTATTTTGTACCCACTTTGATATCTTTATTAATTTAATAAGGAGAAGATAAAATAAATACGAGTTATGCACTTTTGTAAATGGGAGATGGACGAGGAATAAAAACCAGGACTAAAAGAATAAACAAAATCGTATTTTTATATTATATAAATTTATATATAATCATAGTTAAATAAAGTTAATAACTAACTCAGTCGGATTGAAGGGTTGTGTAGGGCTAGCTAGTGGGGAGCAAACTTAACATCTGAACACTCTTAGGCCGGGTTTGAGCAGTAGTTCAATGTGTATTTTGGGTTCAAGTTCAGAAACAACTTTATTAATGTAGAAATGTTTTACAAAAATGGCGTCAAACCATATGAATCTTGGAGAAAACATATATAAAGAGCAAAGGAAACTTTTGACGAAAACTGTAACTAAAATACAACTAAATTCTACACTTAGTATAGCTTTACTCATATGGGAATTGGTTGAGTGTTCGAATATTCCGGAGTTTGCTGCATGCTCTGATCTCCAGTAATTGAATTTACAGTTGATGGTTTCAATGCTGAGCTTCTTATAGTCCGGCTGGTTATTTTCCTCCTACTTGCTATGTCGGCAGAGGTCCGGTAGGCAAATGTTCGGTCTATGTATGGAGGGTGTCTCGATGTCCTTGTTATAAAAATTTCAACCGTGGAAATAGATCCGACAACACCTCAAGGTGCGTTTTACGTATTTTCAATATCCCCTTGGTCGATGCTGCCCCTATAGACGGGTACTGAAGTATTAATGTATTTCCTCATTGGTTAGTTTGAAACCCACGGGTTTTTTTCCTCCAGTCTCGCAAACCGGATTTAGTGATTTTTTGGTGAGAGCGTTTTTTTTTTATAAATAGGTTTGCATCCATATTTGAATTTAACCGGGAAAATTAGGTTGGTACTGTCCTCACCAGATCTACGAACGGTTTCCGGCCACTTCATTTTTTGTGTTCTCCACAAAGTGCCTTGTCTCTTTCCTAAAGAATTTTGGCTGGGCTGGTGGCCGTCTATCCACGTTTTGGATAAAAACTATATATTGTTTTTCTCCTTTGTCTACAGCCCTGTCCATTCCATCGACGGGACAGTTGTGCTGGACGCTGGTGTGAAGCTGGGTGTAGCACTGTAACCCTGGGAAAGGTACGTTAGGATTATTTTAGTTCATCTGTTTAAATCTACTTTATTTTATTGAGTCGACATGGGGTTCTTGATTTAAATTACTCGGTGTAGGGGAACTTCGTGCAAAATAGACGAATTCCAGGAAACTGAAACATTTCATTTTCCACAGGGTTTTTACGCTCGGGCAAGGATCCAACATTTTTCACGACCATGTGCTGCCCTAGCGTCATGTGCTAGATAATCAGCAGGGGAAGCGCGAACAGAACAGGGGACCTGGTGCAACAGTAGTGAGGAAATGTCAACACTTCAGGTTTAATAAAACACCAAAAACTATTAAATAATCATAGACCAAGGTAGGAGCAAGCTTCAGATATAATCTTTCACATAAATCTTTAATAATATAATCTTTTCATATAAATTTTTAATATAATTTAAACGTAATCTTTTCATATATAAACCGTATAATTTTAATATTGCTTGTAAACGCAAGGTAACGGTATGACGTCATGACCACCATTTTGCGGCATATTTACTACATTGACTTGTTTTCATTTATTTAGGATAATTTTCCTGTCAAGTTTAAAGTGCCTTGCTATTTTGGCCCCATTTAATTGTTTGGTATTATTCTCAGGTTTCAATATTTTTTCAATCAATTTTATTGTCATGAAAATATACAAGATGAACTAAATTTTTGTGTTATTTGTACAACCCAATGACCAACTTTGCAGAGACAAAAGAGAGATGAGGTTATATTTTTTTAGCGGTTTCCTTACATTGTTTTACCTCATAGGGTGGATCTCGGACTGGGATGCTATCTGTCTCATTCTACCCAACGTAGAATGATGACAGCGGGTATTTGGTCCAGATCTCCTCTATGATTGGATTGATTTTGGAAGTGTATTTTTTTAACAATCATTTATATAAGTTAGTCTTACACTACTGACTCAAATGTAGGTACACTGTGACCTGTTGGAAATGTGCATCTACCTATAAGGAACTTTCTATTTGTGTCATTTTGATTCATTTAGGAATCTTTTAGAATTTTTTTCTTGTTTATTAGTCAATTTTTTTTGTTTTAATTACACAAATTCTCGGAAGCTTCGGAATTAGGTAGAGTTTCATTGTTTGGCTACAACGTTTGAGTTGAACTGTATTTTATTTAAGATCTTCTTTGTAAAACATTGGTATTAAAACACTGTGGCTTACTTAAAATTTTCTTATTTCTGACCCCTTCCCTTCTCCACTGTATAAAAGTTACCGGGCATATCAATGTTTTACCTAGCTGAAAAATACAGTTCTGCTTCCAGATATTTGTTTTATTATTCAGTAATTTTTTTTGTGTCACAAATTGGCACAGTGTTATTGTTCTATTCACAGTGTCACAAAATGTTACCCCACGCATTTTAATTGGCCACAATTGGCGCCCTACGTGAGTTTTTGGCTAGTTTTTTAACATCTGATGTAATTTTTTTTGGTTTTTTTGAATTTGAAAAAAAAAATAAAAAAAAATATTTTAAAATTTTTTTTTAGAGAATTTTTTTTTTGTGGTACAGCCAAAGCCAGGTTAAAGGCTTTCAGTGGCTGTCGGTGTTTTTTGACAACCAATCATTTTTTTAATAAAAAACAAGATCATTGGTTTTTGGAAATAACACTTTTTAAATATTTTTTGGTAATATTTGAACGTTGATTTGGAACTCGTTTTGTTGTTTTAGTAATTCTCATAGATTTTTGTTAGCTTATCTTCACAAGTTTTTTCTTGGAAAATAAAATATTCATTTTCATTTATTAAGGAAGAATAAGTGGATAAAAATCATGGGAGTTTTTATTCAACAGCATCCAAATCATGTTCTTAATTCTTTAAAGTTTTTTGTAGGAAAAACACGTTTTAATTTTTTTAAGAAAAATAAACACAGTAATGTAAATTTACTTCAATTTTTGTTGATTTATAGGTGGATGGACCTCCAGACATGGTCTTTTTAGTTTTAAATATATGACAGAAGTAGTGTGTTTTTCTGACAATTTTTTTTGCAGGTTGCCTACTACTAATATGTTATTATTTCCTACTTGTGATAAGATAGAAATTGTTTCACCCATTATTTTTTAGTGCAGTCAATTTATTTAGGTCAACAAGTTATTTTTTGTAGGATATCACCACTTGGAAGTTGGAATATTTTTACAGGGTTTCACACAAATTTTTCTTGGCTAGGTTGTTTTAAAGTAAATATAGCTTAACAGCTGGTAGCTTTGTTTAGTTGAAAGTATTAATTAGTAATGAAAGAAAAGAAAAATGAGTTTATTTTGCGTTGACATTTTCTTTTCTTGTTTTTTTGGTGGTAAATGTTGATGACAATTAAAATCTTATGTCACTCAGTTACATCGGGTCAGAGGAGGGTACTACTACTACATAGTGTCGGCTCGGAACTTTAGGAAACACAAGGCTAAAATTCCTAGAGCAGCACATTGGCTGAAGATCAACGCCAGAGGTCCAGTTAACATTTTTTTTGGGTATTTTTGTTGGGGCAGTTTTTTTAGGTCTTTGGTTGCCAGTTTAGTTGTGTTTTCGTAACTGGTCAAATTTTTTTTAGTAGAAAATACAGCGTTGGGCTTTGGAGTGCATTTTTTTTTAAAAATGACGTACGGGTATTTCTATCAATTAAAGTTTTACTGGTTCACATTTATTTTTTTTCTGTATTTTTTTTCTGCGTTCAGGTCATAGCTTGGTCATGGCTATTGGAGAGCAAACATTTATGTTTGAGCCTTGAGAAGTTTTGCCGGCTCCGGATTGAATACAGAGAAAATGAATTTGAAGCCCAACTAGATATAATACCACAAAAGAAATGTTTAACTGAGACAGATATAGATATAAGTTTTTTTGATTTTTTTTAGTTCATTTGTAAAGTTCAGTAATTTTTTTAAGTAATGTCATTTTGAGGCCGTGAAATGGGTCAGTGAATTTAAGAGAGATTTTCAACTAAGTATAAATGCTAGGCGGTGGTAATTGGTAAAAATATTTCAAAATTTTACTTTTTTTCAAATAATTTAATTTTTCTTGGAAAGACATAGATTATTTCTTTCTGTAAACATAACTTCTCGAATTCTTGTTTTGGTCAAAACGGTTTGTATAGTGGTCGTAGTTTTAAAGGGTGACCAGACAGGTAATATTTTTTTAGGGGACCAAACGGGAACTTCTTGAGTTACAAAAGGGGAACTTTTTTTTGTCTTAGTTCATCAGACAGGAATAAATAAATCTTTTACTTCCAAATCTTAATTTTAAATAACAAGATTTATTGGTTGGTGTTTGGGTCTTATAATAAAATACGTTTTGTTTTTGAGGATACTGGTATGATTATTTTATTTTCATGCCAAATGTTGTTTGACGGCAGATATGCTAGTCTTCAGTTTTTTAGTTAGTTTGCATTTCAGGACAGTGGCGTGTACTTAAGGGGGCCTGTCATCTGAGCCCATTGTAAAGCAACTTACAACTTACTTGCTTAGCTTTTTCACTTCATCTTCGTATTGTTGCTTCTGAAATTGGAGCGTTATGTTGGATAAAGATGGATGGTGTTAGACTAAGAAAGTACCTATTTAGGGATGAAGATTTGGAAGTTGTGGACAATTTTAATTTTAAAATAATTTCATGCTGATGACCTCAAATAATGAAGCAAATTTTTAAATTACAATACACTGTTGTGGAATAAATGGGAAAGTGCTCAGGTTAAACAATAAATTTAAGATGATTGATTTTTAAAAAAGATTTCAACCTAAGAATAAATTTAAAATTAATAGGTTATCTTTGATGCGACTAAACAATGATGAGGGCATATATTTTTTTTTGTTATACATAATATGATAGATATATAGATAGATAGATAATACCTTTTGTATTGCAATAATTAGGGGTTTTCCTCCCGCGAGCTGGGTGGAAATGGAAGAAATGTTTGGTTCGGAGTGTATAACTCGAGGAACGAGGACTTCCTGCTAATCTTTTTAGGATTTCGCAACTTCGGTTTTCGCTAAATTACAATACATCCAAATTTGGCCTACAGATTCGCGGAGAAAGACAAATTTTGTGATCTGTTTAGTTATGATAGGAATTAAAATAGTAACATGCACATAAAGGAACTAGATATATCTAGGTTGGAAATTAGTAAGTGAACACTGATCTGAAGAATTTTCCATAATAGTGTCCTATTTTCACAGGGTGCTTCAAAATATCTTCACCTTTTCTTTGAAATAAGATATTGTTTCGCCTGTGGGCGTTTAACCGGTTAAAAGATATATAGGGTGCAGATGGGATTGGAATGGAAATCACAAATTTTTGGGTTTATTGACATTATACTTAGGAAATAGGGGAAATGTCTAATAGAAAGATTTTTTGGTTTTAGGCCGAGTTTTGTTGATATAACAAAAGTTTATTTGGGGCCGGGAGGTTATTATGCTCTTTTAAAATTAATGTAATAGTTTTGGCTTCTTGATTTTTGTTGTCTGGTTTTTACGCAGGATTATTTCCAACTGTTTCATTTCAAAGTGTCATTTTTAGGGATAGGGTCTCATTAGCCCTTGGACATTTGGTAATTTTTGCTTTGACTAATAGTTGTGGGAAAGGCCCAACTTAATTTTATATCTCGTTAACACCAGGAATAAAGATCTGAGAATGCATTAAGCAGTAAATTTTTTTTTGATTAGATGTTGTGTGTAAAGACACTTGAGTAGGCAGATTTAGTTTTACAACGTTCTTATAGGTGAACCTTGGAATTGTTTTCATAGTTGTTTTTCTGAAAGGGCACACAAGATAATTCTTTACGGGGTTGAGTGCAAAGTTTGAAACTTAGGTTCTTCACATTATAGTGGTACAGTAAATAAGTACTAACATTGTTTATTCCCTTCAGTAATAATTTTAAACAAATATACTAACATCGTTTGTTTTTTTTGGAACATAAGTATTTTTTTCTTTTCCTAAACTGATTGTTTTTTGCAATTACGATTTTTTATACCTTATGATTCTTAAGTAAATTTTATTTTCAATCATTTTTTTTGTATAGTAAATTAATTTTTCTAGCTCATTCACTTTTCACATTCACACAGTTTTGGGAGAGGAAAGGGAATCTACAACTGTTTTTTTTAAGGAAAAGAACTGAGACTGTTGCATAACATAACTCTAATAAGATTTTTCTAGTGTTAATTTTATTATTTTTTTTATTGATGTTCGTTAATAGGAGCTGCAACCCACCTTTTTTTTTTGAAAATATTTTTTTTAAATATTTTTTTAAGGAAGAAAACTTGATTTTCTTGTTGCAAAATTTTTTTTGGTGCATAGTAGTACCTCGCCCTACAATGATTTTACCAGTTTATTTAAATATATTTTTTTTTAATTAAAATATAATATCATTTCAAACACTCGCGTTTTAACAACCTATCATCATTTGTTTTAATTTTTTTTCTCCCTACTCCAAACCACCTATCAGAGTGGAGTAATTTTTGAAAATTTTAGTGAGTCACTAATTAATTTTTTTTGACTATTGGGCTACTGTGGTCGACACCAAAAAAATGTTTTTTTAAATTTTTTTTGGACACCTTTCGGTACGATCCTAGGGTCTTTTGACCATGGTTTGCATCAATTTAGTTTAAGTTTTGGGAATTTCATTTTAATGAGGATTAGAGAGTTGCAGTCCTACCAAGACGTTATTTCTGTAAATTTTTTAATAACATCGGTAATTTTTTTTATTTACACACCACATCCTTACTAGGCTAATTCGACGCAATTTTAGCGAGCGGATTTTTTTTTAATTGAGCATATTTTACGATTTCTATAACATGAACATCTGTTCCGATGTTTATTGCGTTCACGTATATATTAAGGGATGATGTTGCCTTAAGCAATGCATGGTTCGTGTAACTTCAGAATAAGTAAGCAGGTTAAAGTGGGTTTTGATTTAGTCTTTCGAGAAAAATCATTGTATACGGCGATTTGGGTTTTTTTTGGAGTTTATTTGTGGAGCCGTTCTGCAATAGCAGGAGTATACCCTAGCGTTAACTGTGTACAACAGCTTTGGAATTTTTTTGTTATAGGTAGTCTGTTGTACGTTCCATTTAGGGATAAATTTACCTATTCGGTTGCTGAGATAAACAAACATCACTTAACTTTAATTTTAATCCAGTTCAGCTAGGATAAGCGCAAATATTTTTTTTTGGGTTTTACTCACGCAGGAGTGGAACATAAGACCTAAACACTGCCAAAGCTCTTGTCTCTCTTTTATTTTTTAAACTTTTTTTTACTACTACTTGTTAATTCTAATTTAGGATTTAAGTAGTTATTTCTCTCTGCAAGGTTGGACGTCATAGTTGGTTGTACAAATAATTAATATAAACTATGATTACATTTTTAAATACAAATCAATTTTATTTTCTTACTGCTCCGGTGTTCTTCGATTTTGTTCGCGTCTGCCCGTATTTAAGTTTTATATTTTCTACATTTGTGAGAAAATTTATAGTGATTTTCACTAGTGAATTGAAAGTGAACTTTGTGTTTGTTATTGCGTGGTTTAATTTTTATAATTGGGAGGTATATTTAAGAGTTTTAAAGTTTAAAGTTTTAATATAAAAGGCACCATGGCTGTTTCTGTGAGTCGGTTGTCTGACATAAGGTACTTAGTCAAGGACGAATTAATCTATGAGTTAACATGGAGAGGCATAGCTATTGGATCGGTGGAAGAGATGAAACAACCATACCCTCCGTATCCCTTTAAATTTGGCCAAGATGCTTTTAGCTGCATGAAGAAGCTTGATCGTCTGGTACCGCTGGTAGAGAAGTTCTCTGGTACGAGTAAAGGGGGAGAGTTTAGGAAAATCGCTGTAAGGTTGGAACACGTGTTAGCCAGGATTAACAACATGAATCCGTCCAACTTTGAAGAAAGTCAAACGAAAGGCGTACTGGTTGCGGAAACCTTGAGTTTGATTGGGAGGTTGCAGAGCCAAGCAACAGATTTATTGAGAGTTGGCGTTGCCTCAGATGATGATGAAGCATCTGAAACCCATTCAACGAGTCGAGGCTCAGACCACTCAACAAATGCTGGCAACACACCTAACCAGTCTCATTTCCCGCAACCACCGCACTCGAGCACACAAAGAACAGTTCAACAGCCTACGAACCAACTGTCGGTCATTGCTCCAGTGCAAATGCAAATGCTAACGAACCCAACTCAAACTTCAGTACAAGCACCACCCCCAATGCTGATCCAGAATGACGGTGCATCAGCTTTTCATTATCAACAACCGTCTACCGTTCCTTTGAGTCTAGCTGCCCTCCAAAGTAGCATTGCACCAATTGCTCAGTCACGACCATTTTCATGTTCGTCGCCAGTACCAATGTCAAGTGATCCTGGTACTTCATATCATGTTGCACCTGTACCTCCGCATAAGTGGAACTTAGAGTTTACAGGCGAGAGGGGTACAATCTCCGTCACCGCATTTTTTGAGAGAGTGGACGAGTTAAGTCAGGCGAGAGGAGTTAGTAAAAAGGTTCTACTGAACTCAAGCATTGATCTTTTTGAAAAGTCAGCCTATACTTTTTATAAAGATGTTCGAAGAGAAGTCCATACATGGGAAAAGCTGGAACAGAGGTTCATGGCAGAATATCTTCCTTCTTCATATGGCGACAAGCTGTTGAAGGAAATCCAAAAACGTAAACAAGGCCCTGGAGAGTCTCTAGGGACCTATATTGCTGTCATGAACACTTATTTCCAAAGACTTGGCTGTCCTGTTTCTGAAGAGGCGAAATTAGCTATCGTCTTCAGAAATATCGCGGACATCTATAAGAAAGGGTTGATTGCTACTGAGGTCAATAGCCTATCACATTTAAAAGATTTGTGTCGTAGAATAGACCAGAGATATGGGTTAGAGGAGGAGAATTTTACTCCTAGAAGAAACCTGACTTGGCCTACGTTGACGTAGAGAGCGATATTGACGATTTCCCAACAGGGGTTGATGCAATTCAAATATCAGGTGCCGGGACATCGAACCAACAGAATTTAAATCATCCTGCTAATAGATTCGACAGAAATAGGCAGCAGCCAGCAAGTAATTTCGCTGCTAGAGCTGATAGAGAGAGACAACAACCACCTAGTGGTCAGTCTAGCGTAAGTAACAGGGATGTACAACCACCACAGGGTGTTGGGTCTGGTAGGGCGAATAGGGACGTTGTTTGTTATAGATGCAACCAAACAGGGCACATGGCGATCGGGTGCGCATTACCTAGAGGTAAGCAGTGTTATTCGTATGGACAAGCAGGGGTAACAGTAAGATAATGTCGAAATTGTAATCGTCAGGGAAACGGACCCAGGCGCTCGTAGGCGGTCGACCTTCGAGTCAGCCTGAACAAGCATCGACCGATAGGCTAACGTACGTTTTAGATTATGTGATAAGTCATGCTCGTAAAGATGAAAGGCCTTATTTAGAAGTGGATGTGCTCGGAAATAAGTTACTAGGTTTGTTGGATTCCGGGGCTTCACGTACCTTTTTAGGGAATCATGGTTGGTCAATCATCGAGAGGTTTGGTTTTTCACTTGATACCACAAAGAAGACGAGTTATATTGTGGCAAATGGTCAGAGCACGAGTAGTATTGGGACAGTGCAGCTTCCTATGCGAGTTCAAGATAAATTTAGGTTAATAGAGGCCGTCGTCGTTCCTGAGTTGCCGCACACTTTGATTTTGGGATTATATTTTTGGATTTCGATGGGTATAGTACCGAACTTAAGGACTAATGAGTGGCACTTTGCCGATAATAAAGATGTGATTTGTTCTTTAGAAACATCAGACCAACAAACAACTCTTACACCTTATGAATCAGAACGACTAGAGGAATTGGTCGTTAAATATAAGACTATTATGGGTGACTCACTAGGATGTACAGACAGGGTAGAGCATAAGATTACAACAGATGGAGCACCGATAAGACAACGTTCATATAAGGTCTCACCGGTCATTCAGAAACTTATTGATGACGAAATCGACGAAATGTTGAAACTTGATGTTATAGAACGGAGTAGTAGTTCATGGGCTTCACCAGTGGTAATGGTACAAAAGGAAAACACAAAGAAGTATCGTTAATTATACTCAGTGACGGCGCGTGATAGTTATCCTTTACCACTCGTATCCGAGACCCTTGACAAGTTGAAAGATGCTAAATACTTGTCAACTTTAGATATCAAAAGCGCTTATTGGCAAGTACCAATGGAAGAATCATCGAAGTCACTAACAGCATTCATCTGTCGACGAGGTCTCTTCCAATTTAAGCGTCTACCTTTTGGTCTTCATAATGCACCTGCAACTTGGCAAAGACTTATAGATAGCATCATAGGAAACGATTTAGACCCCTACGTGTACGTATATCTCGATGACCTCGTAATTGTCACACAGAGCTTTTCTGAACATCTTAGAATTCTTGAGGAAGTCCTACGAAGAATGCAGAATGCAAAGATAACGGTAAGTTGGGAGAAATGCCAACTGTGTAGGCCAGAAATGACTTATTTAGGATTCGTAGTGGACCGTCGAGGCATCCGAGTTGACCCTAATAAAATTAAAGCCATGTTAGAGCTCCAGAGGCCAAGAACTGTCAGAGAAGTCCGTAGAGTTGTAGGTACAATTTCCTGGTATAAACGTTTCATAGAGAATTTTTCAGCGGTAATAGCTCCGATTATAGCTCTAAGAAAAATCAAAAGTTCGATTGGACTCCAGACTGCGAAAAGGCATTTATTAAGATTAAGGAACTTTGAGTGACTGCACCGATTCTTACATGTCCAGATTATACCAAAGAATTTGTCATTCAAACAGACGCATCAGGATATGGAATAGGAGCATGTTTAACGCAACCTTATCCTGAAGGAGACAAAGTCATATGCTATTTGAGTCGATCTTTGACTAAGCAAGAACGTGTTTACACGACCACCGAGCGAGAATGTTTGGCATTGGTTTGGGCGATAGAGAAGCTCCGGCCATATATTGGGGGATCTCATTTAAGGTCATAACAGATCACTTTAGTTTAAAATGGCTTCATAGCTTGAAAGAGCCCAGTGGAAGACTTGCTCGTTGGTCTGTAAAACTGCAGCAATATGACTTTAAAGTAATCCATCGGAAAGGGAAAGATTTAGTTGTCCCAGACATGTTGTCTCGCGCAGTACCCATGATTGATACAATTTCGCAGCCCAGAGACGCTTCAACAGCAATTAAAGATCAATGGTACCAAAAGATGGTAAAGAGGGTCGTAGAATCACCGTTAAAATTTATGAATTGGAGATACACTGATAATAAGTTGTATAAATATGTCAAACAAGAATACCCTCAACTTTCACCATCTAACGAACATTGGAAAGAGGTAGTCCCCAAAGATCATAGGCGTAGAGTTATTGGAGAAGCTCACGATCCTCCTACCGCACGACATATGGGTGTGTACAAAACCTTCCACAGACTGGCTGAAAAATATTATTGGCCAAAAATACGCCAGGACGTGGCAACTTTTGTAAAGAAATGCTTTGTCTGTGCAGCTCATAAAGGTGATACACAAGGTGTTTCTGATCAGATGATATCTCACCCAAAACCAACTCGTCCTTGGGAAATTATTTCAACAGATTTATGTGGACCTTTACCTCGTTCGACAAAGGGTAATTGCTGGATTTTCGTCGTTACGGAGTAAGTTTTCCTTAGTTTTTCCAATGTAAACAGCCCCTACTCAAGCTGTTGTCAAGCATCTTGAGGAGCAAGTATTTATGGTCTTCGGAGTACGGGGTACTGAAGTGATACTTTGTGATAATGGCCCTCAGTACAAAAGTAACGAGTTTAAGCGTTTTGCTGAGAGTTATCAGGTTAAAATTCAGTATAATCCGTATTATCACCCCAGAGCGAATCCAACAGAAAGGACGAATCGCACGTTAAAAACCATGTTATGTTGTTATGTGAAAGACAACCACAGGAAGTGGGACGAACAAATACATAAACTTGCCTGCGCGATTCGTACTGCAACCCATGAGACAACCAGGATGTCTCCTTTCTTTGGTAATTTTGGTAGGAATATGTGTTTGTCAGGAAAAGATTACTCCAACCCAGTTTTGTTATCTGAAGAGAATGGTGTACAAACTGCAGCTGAAAGTAAGAACGAAGGTTTCCGGAAGCTCTATGCGGATGTTAAGAGAAGGTTAGAGGTGGTGGGAGAGAAAAACGTGGTTCAGTATAATTTGCGTACAAGGGTACCCAACTTTGTTGTGGGTCAGCGTGTTTGGAAGAAGAATTATGTGTTGTCAGATGCTGCGAAGTCTTCCTCGAAGAAGTTAGCACCGAAATTCGTTGGTCCTTATGTGATTAGGAATAAAATTTCTCCTTGGATATTTGAGCTTCAGGAACCATCGGGTAAAGCACTACCAGGGAGCTGGCATGCCAAAGACCTTAAGTCGGCAGCGGATCTCTCCGATTAACCTTTTTGGTTAATCGTCTTGAAGTTGGGGGGGGGATTATGTAACGTGTCATTTTTACGTTTAAGGCAACGTTACATATTTGCTTATTTAGGTAAATAATCAAGGCTCTTCGACTCGTCTTTCTGTACACAAATTAAGGGTATTTTATAGAGCTAGGTTTGGAGGTTATATAGTGTCCAGAAAGTTACCTGAAAGTTAAAGGAGGCATTCCATCGAATTACTGTGGACACTGCACATCGTATTATTTGGGCATTCTAATCGGAATTTGATATCACAGGTTTCGGGAAAAATCACATTAAAACTTTTGATTGTTTTGTTTATCTGTAAAATTTCATAATTTTCTTTGACGTTCATGAAAATAAACAGCTGATCTGCTGGGGAATGGCGGCGTTGCCGCATCACAAATGGTTTCACTAACAGGAAGAAAACATTTAGATGAACATTTCATTCGCTTATGTTTATTTTCGAGGATATTGGCCCACTTTGATATCTTTATTAATTTAATAAGGAGAAGATAAAATAAATACGAGTTATGCACTTTTGTAAATGGGAGATGGACGAGGAATAAAAACCAGGACTAAAAGAATAAACAAAATCGTATTTTTATATTATATAAATTTATATATAATCATAGTTAAATAAAGTTAATAACTAACTCAGTCGGATTGAAGGGTTGTGTAGGGCTAGCTAGTGGGGAGCAAACTTAACATCTGAACACTCTTAGGCCGGGTTTGAGCAGTAGTTCAATGTGTATTTTAGGTTCAAGTTCAGAAACAACTTTATTAATGTAGAAATGTTTTACAAAAATGGCGTCAAACCATATGAATCTTGGAGAAAACATATATAAAGAGCAAAGGAAACTTTTGACGAAAACTGTAACTAAAATACAACTAAATTCTACACTTAGTATAGCTTTACTCATATGGGAATTGGTTGAGTGTTCGAATATTCCGGAGTTTGCTGCATGCTCTGATCTCCAGTAATTGAATTTACAGTTGATGGTTTCAATGCTGAGCTTCTTATAGTCCGGCTGGTTATTTTCCTCCTACTTGCTATGTCGGCAGAGGTCCGGTAGGCAAATGTTCGGTCTATGTATGGAGGGTGTCTCGATGTCCTTGTTATAAAAATTTCAACCGTGGAAATAGATCCGACAACACCTCAAGGTGCGTTTTACGTATTTTCAATATCCCCTTGGTCGATGCTGCCCCTATAGACGGGTACTGACGTATTAATGTATTTCCTCATTGGTTAGTTTGAAAACCGCGGGTTTTTTCCTCCAGTCTCGCAAACCGGATTTAGTGATTTTTTGGTGAGAGCGTTTTTTTTTTATAAATAGGTTTGCATCCATATTTGAATTTAACCGGGAAAATTAGGTTGGTACTGTCCTCACCAGATCTACGAACGGTTTCCGGCCACTTCATTTTTTGTGTTCTCCACAAAGTGCCTTGTCTCTTTCCTAAAGAATTTTGGCTGGGCTGGTGGCCGTCTATCCACGTTTTGGATAAAAACTATATATTGTTTTTCTCCTTTGTCTACAGCCCTGTCCATTCCATCGACGGGACAGTTGTGCTGGACGCTGGTGTGAAGCTGGGTGTAGCACTGTAACCCTGGGAAAGGTACGTTAGGATTATTTTAGTTCATCTGTTTAAATCTACTTTATTTTATTGAGTCGACATGGGGTTCTTGATTTAAATTACTCGGTGTAGGGGAACTTCGTGCAAAATAGACGAATTCCAGGAAACTGAAACATTTCATTTTCCACAGGGTTTTTACGCTCGGGCAAGGATCCAACATTTTTCACGACCATGTGCTGCCCTAGCGTCATGTGCTAGATAATCAGCAGGGGAAGCGCGGACAGAACAGGGGACCTGGTGCAACAGTAGTGAGGAAATGTCAACACTTCAGGTTTAATAAAACACCAATAACTATTAAATAATCATAGACCAAGGTAGGAGCAAGCTTCAGATATAATCTTTCACATAAATCTTTAATAATATAATCTTTTCATATAAATTTTTAATTTAATTTAAACGTAATCTTTTCATATATAAACCGTATAATTTTAATATTGCTTGTAAACGCAAGGTAACGGTATGACGTCATGACCACCATTTTGCGGCATATTTACTACATTGACTTGTTTTCATTTATTCAGGATAATTTTCCTGTCAAGTTTAAAGTGCCTTGCTATTTTGGCCCCATTTAATTGTTTGGTATTATTCTCAGGTTTCAATATTTTTTCAATCAATTTTATTGTCATGAAAATATACAAGATGAACTAAATTTTTGTGTTATTTGTACAACCCAATGACCAACTTTGCAGAGACAAAAGAGAGATGAGGTTATATTTTTTTAGCGGTTTCCTTACATTGTTTTACCTCATAGGGTGGATCTCGGACTGGGATGCTGTCTGTCTCATTCTACCCAACGTAGAATGATGACAGCGGGTATTTGGTCCAGATCTCCTCTATGATTGGATTGATTTTGGAAGTGTATTTTTTTTTAACAATCATTTATATAAGTTAGTCTTACACTACTGACTCAAATGTAGGTACACTGTGACCTGTTGGAAATGTGCATCTACCTATAAGGAACTTTCTATTTGTGTCATTTTGATTCATTTAGGAATCTTTTAGAATTTTTTTCTTGTTTATTAGTCAATTTCTTTGGTTTTAATTACACAAATTCTCGGAAGCTTCGGAATTAGGTAGAGTTTCATTGTTTGGCTACAACGTTTGAGTTGAACTGTATTTTATTTAAGATCTTCTTTGTAAAACATTGGTATTAAAACACTGTGGCGCACTTAAAATTTTCTTATTTCTGACCCCTTCCCTTCTCCACTGTATAAAAGTTACCGGGCATATCAATGTTTTACCTAGCTGAAAAATACAGTTCTGCTTCCAGATATTTGTTTAATTATTCAGTCATTTTTTTTGTGTCATAAATTGGCACAGTGTTATTGTTCTATTCACAGTGTCACAAAATGTTACCCATCGCATTTTAATTGGCCACACCATTAGCAAAGTCCAAATGTTACCAACCAAAACAGTTTTTTGTAAATACCTCCGAAAATGGAGCTTCGAAAAAGTTTTTGGTTAAAATACAAATTTTTGACAAAAACGTGCTCTACCATATTCCGAAAACCGCATATTTAATAACCGCAAATATAAGCATTTTTTCAATTTTTTATCTGTCAAAAAACTGTCATTAGCGTTGATGAATTTTAACCAAAATATAATCAGCTCGTCACAGTATCGAACACTATTTTACCTAAAAATTTTATAAAAATCGGTTTAGCGGTTTAGGAGCTATCGTGTTACGTCCAGACATACACACATATATTATCTTTATAGCCCTTCAATTGCTTGATTTTATAACCCCTCTGGCCCCTATAAACATGAAAATGTTTATATTTTATGATATGTGACCGACCCAAAAAAATAACTTGAATGAGTGATTTTCAGATTTTGCGGTAAGATCAAAATAGGATGTTGGCCCCTTACAGCCCCTAGGAGCCGGATCCAAAATATCAAGTATATAAACCTAAGAAGTGGCCAACCGCAACTGTTTGGTGCAAATTTGATAGGGGAGAGTATAAGTCAATTAACCTTTTTTTATTGTAAATTAGAAAAACGTTTGCCTCCACCTATCAGGCCTCGTTAACAGCTTTGATTTTTCTTTTATATAGCAGACCCTTGGGTAATTGTATGCGCTACAAACGTGATAAGTCATAGTTGTGCAGGTGCAATAGTTAAGAAGATATAATTTAAAAACAAATTCTGACCCTTGTGCCCTTTGGGGCCAAAATATATAAATTGTTTGGACAGCCAATAAATACGTAAAGGATGTGATGAACCGTTCAGAATTGAAAAATATTTTGACACCCCAACCTTAATTTTTGACTGAGATAATTTTGGGTCTGTTAACAATGTTAGTGGGATCATCAGAACTAAAAAGCTTAATCAAGAACATGGGTTATAGAATATAGAATTGACAACAGTGGCAGACCGGGCAGAAGTGCTGAGAGTGAAAGCACCCCAGGATACCCACAAGATCTGGGCATTAAATCCTTATCTTATTAAATTTGGTCCTCCCAAAGGATCACACCTTGAACCCGAAAAACTGGCTTTCTTCCATGGACTAGCCACAGGTTAACCTACTTTATTTTAATCAGTGTTACACAAGCGATTTTTTTTATAAAGTCGCTACTACTATTCGTAGGGTAGTATTTAACACAGAAGACAACAGACAATAAACTTAACGTATTTACAAATAAAATACTTTTTGGTAAAGTTAGAAACCAAACATTATATTGAAAGTCAAATCAGAGGAGAAGAAAAATAACCCCGAAATTAAAAGATATAAAGTAACTTGCAGAATAAACAGCATAAGCAATAAAAAATCTCCCGCCGTAGAAGGAATTTTTATGTCTATTGACATACTTAAACTAATAACTGATCAGGACGATAATTCGGGACTGCCTGTGAGGGAAGGTGAGCGAAATGTTAACTTTTGTGGGTTGATTTAAGTGAACTTAAGTTTGATGGTGATCTTGAGTTCACCATCTTTGTAATGGGACAATGGATCCGCGGGAGTATTTCCAACTGTACAATTTTCAATTTCTTGATAAAAATAAATACAAAACTAATTTTAATGACCTCCACACTTTATTTACATTTCGCAGTATTTTGCGTTTGTCGTGTAAAGTTATGTTTTTTTATGTGAAAAATGGGAAATAATTCATGTAACACATGTGCGGTTTGAGGAAAAATGTCCGGGATAAGTAAGGGAGTGCCATTCCATTGGTAAGTACTTGTATTTTTCTTTATAATTTATTAATAAAGTTAAGAGTGGTCTATAGGTCCCATTAAACACTCTTCATGGTTTTCACAATAAATCTGCACAATTAGTTTTAGATGTTGATACAGTTTGATAAATTTTCACCAAATCTACTAGTTTTTAGAAAAAAATAATAGACATAACCCTAGATATTTGATAATTGTCATGATGTATGATATGGTAATGTAGTGGCGTAACGGAGTATCTTCCAAAACCACCAAAACTGACGCATGCGCAGTAACCAAAATCCTGTCTACCCGAAAAAAGAACATTAATAATTACATGGGGATCTTGGCTTCAAGCATCGCGTGTGAGAATGCAAGGGTATACCCCACATTTATATTTTAACGTATTTGGATATGGCCTACTTCAACTAATTGTCCAAGGTAAAAATAAGGAACCCATAATTTTAAATAAAAACATAATAACTAATAAATTTAAAAGAGTGATTTCAATGTTCTTCGATAAAACTTTAGAGCAGCTGCATCCAAGATTAAACGGCACTTAGAGAGAGAGAGTATGCTGCTATGGAACTGCATAGTAAATGTGCTATTGCCGTTATCATTATGCCACTGTATCCACCGCTCTGGGTGTAAATTGTGGGGACCTAAACTGCGTCTTAAAATAGCATAATAGAATTCAGCTAAAGCTTTTATACTGCGCGATTGCTATATACAGATACAAGTTAGATTTTTAAAAGAAAAAACACAAACAAACTAACTAAACAAAATGTAAAACATTTTTTCACGTTTAAATATCTACAAAATCAATAGATCCTTGACGGATCTGATACCTTCCTAGCCCATTAGCACACTCTACGCTATATTAGCCTTCAAAACAGCATATCTCAGAAACAAAAGCTTCTACGAAGTTTTTGCATATTAATGCGATGCATTAAAAATATAGAGTATTTCTAATTTTTAAACTGTTTATTAGCATGGATCTTGACCAAAATCTAATTAGCTCGTTACAGTATCGAACACTATTTTTCATGAAAATCGGTTTAGCGGTTTAGGAGCTATCGTGTTACGGAGGTACATACACACACACAGAGACAGACGTCACGACGATATTGCTGCAAATAAAACATTTTCGGCGTTATCTCAAAAAAAAATTGTCGAAAACATTAGGGGAGCGTGGGGTGAGTTGGGACATGGGGAGACTGTGGACAGTTTTTCTCGGAGATGCGAAGGGATTTTCGGTAACTTTCGTAATAGTTGGTATTCTTCTTGGCGAGTTTCGGACTGTATATAATATAACGGACAGCGTGAAGATGATAGAATTTGATATGTTTTTGTTATTAACCAATATTTAACTGATTTTGACAGTAAAAAGTAAGCTGGTACAGCTTCATAAATTATAATTTTTTTTTATTTTTACAAAAGTTTCTATTAAAAGTGTTTACTGTTTGGGTAATTGAACTATCTTTGCACAGAAAAATAGTTTTTGTAATAGCGCCCCACAGGTAGGCTTTGGACAGTGTCCAGAGTCTCCCCATGCCAATGGTTTCAGGATATCCAAAATTTTCAAAATATTTAGATGTAACAGAATTTAAAAAACGTTAGACTCAAATGATTTACTGATCAAAGCTTAGGTTGTATGGTTGTTAAAATTGCTTCTCAAATTTAATTTTACGGGAATTTTACTGATATTGTCAGGATAGAAAATAATGTCCTATTATGTGAATGACACAAGTTACGTTTATAAGCAAGTGCACATTAACCCTAAACATTCTAAGGAAATGAACTTCTGTATATAGTTCAAATTGTATTAAAAGTAATAAATTGTATATAGAAGTATTATAAACAACGTGGCTAATGGGATTTCGATGATGTTTATACAGGAAACAAAACACATTTCGATATCCTATCAATGGCAAACGGTTTGTAATAAAAGCATCTCCAAAAGAGTTTAGCAGTTAGTTGTACGCTGAGAACCTAACGCCCAGGCTTAGTTAATAGTGAACAAGTAGTACTTTAGTCAAGTATAAGAAGTTAAGCCTATAAAAGAAGATTTGTAGACAAGATGTATTTAAGTACAATGTAAGTAGTAAATATAAGTATTATAATAAAACCATTACACCTAACTTAAACTGTGTTCGTCACGATAAAACCCCCTCGTGACAATATCTGAAAATATTGAAGAAAAACTAAACATTGTTCAGTGTCTCCCCACCAAAAACATTCAACTAAAGGTAGACCCCGTATAGAAATCCTAAACTTCATCAGACACAAAAAGTATTATACTGGGGATTTCTTTCAAATTCGCAACAAAGTTGCCAGTACTTTTATAACTTGTAATTTTGATGTAGGTACATAAGTAAAATGGTAACTAATAAAAATGAAAAGAATATTTTGTTATTGAATTCGGCTTACGTTTTGGATTGCTATACATGTACCTGTAATAGAATATGTTTACCATCCTATGTAAGAAAAGGATTGTTTTCATTGATTTTTTTTTGAAATCTTATCATTAATAATGTTTTTCTATACAATTTAATTCTAGGTTGTAAGTATAACCTCTAGATATGTATGTATGCATGTCTGTCTGTGTGCCTATAGGCACATATGTATATAAATGTTTGAAAAAAAGTTTTTTTTTTAAGTTAGAATATGTTATCCAATAATCAATCGGTAAATTTTTGTTTACATAGGTACCTAAACTTAACAAAAATCATAAAACATTTGCTTTTAAGTCCCTGTTTTTATAGATCTATGTGGCGGTTTAAATCATTATCTATTTTGAATTAAAAGGAAAGTATAAATTAGAAATAATCAGCTAAAGTTGGTTTTTTTCGAAGATTGTTGATTGTCGATTTTTATAGAACGTACAACGATTAGCACAAAATTGCAATTTTTGTGCAGTCAACCAACTTGAGCTTTTTTGCAGGAACACAAAATAACTAGCGGCGATATCCTGTAATGCAAACCATTTTTTTTAACTGCACATGCGCATAAAATGTTAAAAGACACAATTTTCTACATCCTTTCCTTTTGGGCCAAAGGTTTACAACTACGTGTAGAACATATAGGGCGCCAAATTTGCAAAAATTATTATTTTATTTTATGCAAAAACGGTAGGTCCTAGAAAAACACACTATAGACAAGAAATCTCCAGGATGCCATTCCCTACAATTCACCTATGTGAGTCACAGCTCTATGACTTATGGTTTTTGCGTGAAACGCAAAAAAGTATATAATGGGCATTTTCGGCACCCTCTGTCTTCAACACATGTGGTTGTAAAGCTGTAAATTGTCATTATCGCATTGTAGAGAATTGTGTCTTGATCATTTTATGTCAATAAAGTTTTTTTTTATGACTTACCGTTTTTGCATAAATTGCAAAAAACATAATTTTTTGAAATTTTCTTCTAAACGTGTGGTTGTAGACCTATAGACTATGGAGACCGATTTTAGGGAATCCTATGGGTAATATTTCTCATACATTAAATTTTGCCCTACGACTTATCGTTCTCGCGTAAAATGCAAAAAACTGATTTTTGTTCGCTATTTTTCAGAAAAAAAATTAATAGCGGCAACCATGTAGACCAAACGTCACCCTTGCATCATTTATCGTTGCCTTTAAGAGGTTATCCGAATAAACGTGCGTTTTCGTTGTTTTTTTGCAATATTTATCACAAAATAAAGATTTTTTTTTATTAAATAACTTTAAAAATGCCTAAGAAGTGCATTCTGTGTGACAAAAGTGACGAGAAGTGGCTGGATTTATCATTTCACCGGTAAGTTTGAATCTCTTCCAGAAACCGTCATATTGTTTACGATTTGGTAAGGCAGTGGTGTGGTTTATAACTTTTTTTACAAAATATTAGTGATTTATTTTACAAAGAAGTTTTAAGAAACATTATTTATTGTTGCAAATTATCTTATTTTCCCACCTCTAGTGAGTTTTTTGGAAAAGTTTCTTAATTTATTCTGGCAATAATATATAACTCTAAAAAATATATTTCTTATGTAAACAACCATTTTCACTCTGTGATGTTATGTTATGTCATGCTACTGTACAGTTATTAAACATTTTAAAAATATTCAAATTTATGAGTTTACTAGATTCCCCACTGATTCAAACAAGAGAGAGCTTTGGAGGGAGATTATTGGCCTTAATAAGGAAAAAATTCTGTCAAAATGGGCATGTCTTTCTTCTGACCACTTTGATCCTCAGTATGTTCGTTTAGCACCTAGTAGGCACTATCTTGTACCAAATGCCTTGCCCAAGGTCAGGTGTTAAAGACTAGTTCAAATTAAGAAAACTACTTACTACTAGTGGTTAGTAGTTAAATATTCAACTATCCCTTTTTATTATAAAGTATACATAATATATTATCACTGGTTGTTTTTGACGTTCGATCATCATGTAATGATGTAAAAAAGTAGTAATAATTAACAAATATAACTATAAGAAGAAAAAAGGTAGTACCTACTTTTACACAGAAAAAAAAGAGTTTTACCTTCCTTTTCACTTACTTACTGCATAGTCCCTGGTGATTAATTAAAAGAGAGCCTTGAGTCAAATGGATTAAAATATTGTTCTTAATTCTTATATTTGCCAAATTTAATAATGTTTGTATATACAGGGTGTCTTATAACTTAGGGGCCATAGGCCAACAAGTGATAGAGGAGGTCATGTCTGATCAAAAACTTGTTGTTTTTTTAACTTTTGTGATAATAACTTTTAAAAAAAACGCAGTAAAAATATGAAATTGCGTAGTCTTGTATTAGAACAAAAGCAGTAAATTGAAATTCATTTAAAAAAATTAATTTGAAAAAAGTTAGTCAGTCAATTTTTTTAGAAAATCCTTTTTTTTGGTATGAACTTTTATGAATGCCATATTAAATGCAATGTTTTTTAAATATTTTTTGTTTAAAAACAAGTCTCTAGCGAGACATAATAATGATATATTATTGATATTTTTTAAAAGAGAAAGCAAAAATTAATTTAAAAAAAATTATTATCTTTTATACATTTTCGAGGTTATTTTGACAGCCCGTACCTCCTCCACTTGTAATATTATCAAAAAAGGAGTACCACATTTTTTAGTCACAATTAGCTGAGTATTCAGCTGGCTGTGACAGATTTTTTTTGTATAACCCGTTTTCACCCACTCCTCTTTAAAAATCCTATATCTTAAAAACAGATGAATGTTGACCCCATGTTATATAAACTTTTTTCTTGGAAATAACCTCCTCTATCACCTGCTGCACTATGGCGCCTAAGTTACCACCCTGTATAATAATCACTTAATTATAAATAATATTTTGTAATTTTTATTTTATTTGGTAAATAAAAATTAAATAGATTTTTTTATGGAAATCAAAAGTATTTTGTTGATAAAACTGAATAAGTCATATTTTTTAATATTTGCAAATGTAAAAAAACAGAGACTCATACCAAATATTTTCTAAAAAAACTAATTTCTAGAGTTTAATAAACTAATGAATGGATTTTGATAAAATAAACCAATGAGTGCTTTTTATTTCGAGGCAAGAGTTTTGCTGATAAAATATAACAAAAAATCTATATTATAAGTATAGGCTGTCCCATTTTTATCACTTGGGTGGTTTCGGGAACATCTAGAGAAGATTGAAGAAAAAACGACTACACCTTACTGTGCTTTAATTTGAAGAGAATAATGATGGTAAACATCGCATATCAATATTATAAACATAGAAACCGAAAACACCCAAAAGTGTCGAAAATGCACCCTGTACACTAGGGGATCAAATAGACTCTTTAAATCCTCAAGGTCTGAGTATATAATTCGGAGTTTTTGACTTTTTTTAACAGAACAAATCTACTTACTGTAAAAACTTTACTAAGAGCACAATGTATTACCAAGGTGAAAGAGTAAAAAGCTAAAAAAACACCTTTGACAATTTGAAATAAAAAGAAACACTTCTACCCGTGTTTTAAATTTTAGGGATTAAAGTAACACTTTTCTATATCCAGAAAAAATAATATAAAGTAGATTTCTTATCTTTAGGGAAAAATAATAAAAATCAAAACTACGGATATTACCAGCTGTAAATAAGTTATTGATTTCTAATATTATAAATCGATAAAAAAATTAATTCTGTAAAAAGAGTCATTTAAATAGAATGGCTGTCAAAGCTGTACCGGTAATATTTTACACTTATTTAAATTTTATAATTTTGGGTGCAAAAATTTTATAGGAAAATGTCTATAATATATTTATTTTATTTTCAACAAAATCTGCACGCCCATGGTTTTTCATCGATTTCTCCTTTATACCTCTTACAGTGTTGCCTGCGAGGATTCGGCGAAATTTTCTGAGATTTCATGCATGATGAATGAATTTGCTTATTATATAATGGGGATGCGTCTTCTAGGGTTCCTTGAATTTCTTTGCTCCCCACCCTACCCTACTTTCTCTAGCCATTGCTGCGCGGGCTAGGAAGGTAAAAATTAATTAAAAAGTTCAACGCGAATTACAAATTTAAATGCGTAATTAATATTATTCTGATCTTCTCAGTCTGGATTACAAATAAAAATAATTTAAATTTGGTATTCCACAAATCATAAAAATTTGTTGCTGTGCCTTTAACAAAGTTTAAACGGAACAGAAGTAATATAATTATATACCAGGGGATAAAAGCGGTAATTTTTATCCCGAGGCGAAAAGTTTGTACAATTCAACGAGGGATAAGAAGAAACTTTTATCCTGGCTAGGGAAGACAAAAAATAATTTGAGACAACGCCGAAATTGTATTTTTTGGGTGTACCTATATGAGCCATCTCGTCGTGACGTCTGTCCAGCCAGCTGTCTGTTACTTTTCATAAAATTTTCGGTTTAAATAGTGTTCAATACTGAAAACAGCTGATTATTCATTGTTGCTAACGACAGTTTTTTCACAGTTTCAATATAAAAATCCCCTGTTTGTAACTTTCCATCACGGGTCCAGTATCAAAAACAAGTAAAAAGGCCACTAATTAAAATAAATTTGTTTTTTTTTAAGTGGTTGTCTATAGGCATTTTGGTGTTTTGGAATAGTTCAGATAGTTCTGCTCTGACTTTTGTTGTATGAATTTAGTATCTTAGCGTATAAATAATAATAATAATAATATTAATACTTTACTAAAATCAGCTAAACTATCCTGTCGGAAAGCCACTTCCTCAAGTAAATTAAATAGAACATGCTTCTATTCACTTGAGTAAGCTAGAATATAAAAATAAAAAGCTAATATAATATAAAAGGTTTACTTGCTTATATATTAAATCATGGAGTCTACACGGTTCCATTAACTAAACTAAATTTTAGTTACAGTACTTCACAGCTACTGAAACCGAGTAAATCAACCATAAGACTTGGTAAAAAAGTGATTTTTGAGGAAAAAATTCAAAATATTGTAGTTGGTATTTTAGCACAAGTAAATTATTCCTGTTATAGTTTCAAAAAACTTTAAAAACAAACCTAAATTCGTATTAAGCGTATTATTTTGGCTTTATTTCAATCATTTGGAATTCTCGAAAAATTTTTGGCAAAATTGTAATTATCTGTCTAGATTGCATGCTTTACTTAGTATTAAATATAAAAAATCACCAATATTAAGATGGAATTTCCATTAGTCTAACATGATTTCCATTTTAATTCTAAAAAATTTCCTATTATCTAAATTACATAAACATGTTTAATACTTTTAAACAGTAAATATATGAAGGTACACTCGCCTACTTTATTATGACATTTTATTTTTTCTACATTTGTCGAATACAAAAAAACAGTGTGTTGTTTGGCAACATTGCAGTTTCAAAAAAGTACTATGATTTAATAAACGACTTTCTTTAGCGATTTTTAAAGTCCGCTGAAATTTCGGGCTTTCCAGACGAGCTTAGGCAATTTTAGGATGACATTAAAAAAGGAGGCGACCGTACCTACAAATCAAAGCATTTAAACTTCCATGAAGCGACACCGCGGGTATTAAATAGGATGTTTTTGGCCAGTCACTATAAATGTCAATTTTCTTACACATGTGGTTAACTTTGTGGCTTAATTAATAACCGACTTTCGTCGATAAAAACAGATTTCTTAACGCACCACTAGTGCAGTTTTTGTATTATTTTGGGAAAACTAGCGTAGTTTTTTTTTAACTCTTTTACCCAGTGTTGCACTCAGTGCACGTTTTTGAAAATGCACTGGCGCAACTTTTTGATATCACCAAAACAGTTAATGTTGCCGCTGAGACGAGAGAGATTCTCGCCTCTCATCTCGCCCTCTTTCGACGAGACCAGAGATATTTTCTCTCGAATGAAAGCTCGAGACGAGACGAGAGAAAGAACCTCGCTCGTCGAGAGATTCTAATTTCTCTCGTTCTCTCGAGCAGAAAAGATTGACTTATTATAGAGTTAAGCTGATATTTATGTATTATTTTTTTCAAATAAAAGTTATGTAAAAATTGTCATATATTCCTTTGTTGACAACATGTACTGTGGCTTATGTTTCGTTTACTTAAAACAGATGAAAAAAATCCAAATACTGTTACCGATTATGCTTATAAAATTTTTTTATAGGATATTATTCTGAAGCGGGAAATTTTAATTTTCTTTTTTAGGTTTTGTCGTAAATCTTTGTTATTTAGAAATCTGTTGATTTAAAACAAATGTTTTTGGGCGATTCTTTAGAGAGCTAAGATTCTGAAAACCAAATGATTTTCTTGCGGAAATTTGTTTATTTTTTATTCTGAAAAATATGGAAAATTTAGATGAAAAAACTGCTATAGTTAAAAATAGTTTAACGGTCTCTGTTACGTGCATTTATTTCAAAAAAACATAGACATGTTTTGCAAAAACATGTTTTTAGAGATTAAAAGTTATTTAAAAAAAAATGTTTTGGTAAGTTTTGATAAACACACATTTCCGCAAGGATAATAGATAGATAATAGATTTATTGCTCTATTTTTAAGGATTTATATTATTGGCAAAACACAAACTAATTTTTATCAACGAACACTTGGAATTATAGGTACAGTTTTAAATAAATAAAGCGATGCAAAAATTTTCTACAGCTTTTATTTCATCGGCATCAACGACGCATTTTAGTACATTTATTTACTTCTTTATTTATGCATATACAGAGTATATCCCAGAATGCACTTAACACTTTCTTTTGGTAAAATGTAAATACCATAAATAATAAAATTCACTTCGAAAAAACATTTTTGCATATGGTGCTCAAAAACTTTGTTAGTTGATATAAATCACGAGATACGAGACGAGACGAGAGAAAGGCTCTCTCGAGCAATAGAACAGTCCTATCGTCGAGACCAGAGACCCATTTTATCTTGCATAACAAGAAGAGACGAAAGAAGGCCTTCTCTCGTCTCGTCTCGCGGCAACACTAACAACAAGAGAGTTAAATTACAGCTTGCATCTTAAGCTGATTTTCACACATCTCCTATTGTTATTTTTCGAGGGGGTTCGGTTCGGTTCGGACTAGTCGATCAACACATAATTTTTTTGCGGCAAATGTTCCGTCATTTTCCTTATGTTTCACTTACACCTTTTTTTTTCTTTCCCTCCAAAAGAATATCTCCCTTGGAGCAAAATTCCAGCAGGGCTATTTTCCCATTCATTTTAGTTAAACAAAAAGTTTCGTTATTAACACCCAGGGATAGCAATAACCGGCATATTGCCTATGCATACAGAAAAAGCCTGCTATATGTCTAGCTCGCAGGGATAGGAATTGGATTGTTAATTGTCCTTGTATTAGTAGCGAACCATGTAAAAAAATAGTATTTCATTAATTTAGGTAAACTACAGCGTCGTAGTCACTCCTGTACTTTTCTTCGTTGAGACCAGTGGCGGTTCCTTCATAAGTGCACATGTGCACTCCCGAATATTACTTAAAAAATATTAAAATCATTAATGATATGATCATAAAGTATGTTGAAACAAACCCCAATAGGAATTCCCTAAAGACTGGAATACTATCTAGAAATTAATACCTGGTATGTATGTGTTTGTATTCGTATTCAATCTCTATTCGGGGTGTCCCAAACAAAAGCAACTACACGGAGACTTCGGAAACGGTAAGAGATACAAGTTTGTATTGTATCAGCTTGAACTACGGCCAATTGAATGACGTCAACAATTTTTTTCTAGCCCTTCTAAGTAGTGGGTTTATGGGGGTTCTAGGGCACTTTGGGGGGGAGGGGGCCGGGGCCTTATTCGACGACCTCTAAAATCAGTCAATTTTACGAAAAACGAGCGAACCGTAGCAAAAATTGAACGAAAAAATCGAGTGAACCGAAGCAATCAACCTCTAAAATCAGGCAATTTTACTAAAAACGAGCGAACGTAAGCAAAAATTAAATGAAAAAATCGAGCAAACCGAATCTGTCGCGCTATTCGACGACCTCTAAAACTGGTTAATTTTACGAAAATCGAGCAAACCGAAGGAAAAATTTATTGAAAATGTTTAGTCAAAAAAAATAGTCAAAATTATAAAAAATCCAGAAGTTCTAGCCCAAGTAAACTCTTGTGTTTTTTTAGACGATATTAAGAAAAAGCAACGAGAACCCGCGTGTTACCCTAGCATCAAATTGAACTAACCTATAGTTGAAATTATAAAAAGCATAAAAAAATTATCCCAAAGTTTAGATGAAATTGTGAAAAAAGTGACTAACCGCGTGTTAGCATAAATATCAATTTAGAAATGTGACTAACCACGTAGTCAAAATTATAAAAAAGGTTAAAAAAAAATAAAAAAAGTAATTTGTTCTTTGAAAAAAAGGAGGGGAAAAAATGAAGCAATTAAAATCTTAAATATTTAATTTTTTTAAAAGTAAGTACATAAAAATCTTAATCTATTTTTCTAAATTCTAAAGATGGAATTTATTCAAACGACGTGTTCACATGGCCTTCATAAATCAGGATGTATTTGTTCGTTTTAAATTCTTCTCTGTAGGGTTCTACTTCAAGCGATATGCGTGTCGGTAGGTAAACATCAAAGCTACAGTTCTCCAAAACAGCAATAATGGAGCGTCCGAACGCAACTTTGATGGATCTCAGATGATTTATAATGTATTCTTTACCAATTTCCAACTCTGATATGCGTTTTGCCTGCCGCAGTTCAAATTTAGCTACAGCGTTTAATCTGGCTAAATCCATTTCGAAATGTAGAATGTGGAGTTGGAGCAAACCTCTCACTTTATATAGGGCCCAAACAAACTTAAAGTATATCTCTTTTCAAAATCCATGAGTTGTGTGACTTGTCCATTCCAAGCCATTTAACATAAACCTTGTCACCTTTTCGTCTTAATACCTTTTCAACGAGGTAAACATCGGGATATTTGGTCAGTTGTAATTCTTCAGTATAAAATCCACCCCTAATTTCGGAATTCTGTTGGTCTTCAAGCAGGTATGTAATGGGATTCGTCTGTACTACTTTTCTAATTCGAAAAACCTCATTGGACCAGTTGGGTGTATAACCCTTTGTAAAGGCCTGGCTCTCTTTGCTGATACGGACATAGTCTCCAACTTTAAATTTTATTGATTTTGGATCTGGAAGTTTTATTGATGGGTAGGACGTTCTTAAAATATATATCTCATTTTTGTTAGACACTTTGCTGGAAGCCACACCCGTTGTCGAATGCAGAGTGGCGTTGTACTTGTTTACAATTTGATCCAAAATATTTATCCAGTTGTAGTTGCCTTGCACACTAAATTTTTTCCACATTAAATTTTTTAGCGTGCGATTTACTCTTTCAACAATTGAGGCTTTCATATTGGAAAAAGTGTCATAATGGTTGATATTATAATCTTTTATGAGTTTTTGAAAATCTTTATTAAAAAATTCCTTGCCTCTATCCGTATGTAAGTTTTTTGGTGTTGATGGCGCTTCTTCCAAAATGGATTTCATCGCCCGAGATACATCCGCAGAGGTTTTACTTTTCAAAGGGCCCATACAAACTTGGAAAATGCATTTATTACAATTAAAATAAATCTATGTCTTCTGTTTGTTCGTTCATATGGAATCATGGAAATCAAATCAGCCTCCCATAAATCATTCAATCCCTTAATGTTAACTTTTCGACGAAAATATTTTTTTGGAGCTGCTTTATGCAGTTCATTTACCACAATTTCTTTCAAAGAAATCTTGAAGGCAAGTGAAAAAATTATGATTGTATTGGATACTTAAGTAGTATAGTAGCACTAAAATCAGTGGATGAAGTTGCTGCTTTTCTCTCAAACGAAATTTTATCATTTTGTTTCAATTTTATATCTTCCACATTTGTTGAATCATAATATTTTACATTTTCGAGCTCGTCTTCAACGACAATAATCGTGGTATTGGGGTAAAATTTTGCAAATTCAATTTGTGCTTCTCTCAAGGGCATGGTATAATAAACACTTTTTAACGAAAATATAAAAAATTTATTTTCTTGCTCCATATGTTTTCCCACAAAATCTAGCGGTAAATATCCATAAAATGTTTTATTCTCTTGCTTCAAATTAGATATTTTTAGTTCCATATTTTGTACTTTAAATGCAATGTCATCTTTAAAGTTTTGTATACTTTGTGTGAGTTGGATCTCTTTTGACGATACACTATTTTGTAAATTTTCTTGTAGTTTAGTAATTTTTTCTTCTTGATTGTTGACAATTATTTCAAACTCGGAAAGTTTTTTGATTGTTTGTTTATTACTATCTTTACAAGCAGTTTTCAATTGCGAATGTTTATCTCTAATCTCACCTGTGCTTACGGTCAAAAGTGATTTTACACGTTTTAAATCATCTGAAATGTTTTCAACTTTTCGCTTAAAGCGCTAACATCTTGATCTATTTTATACTTTGCAATTTCCAGTTTTTCATCAAAGTTGTCATCATATAATGTAAAACTCGCCCTCCATAATGTATCATACTGTATCTCCAAGTTTTTAACTTGTTCGATGTAGCCACTAATCGATTTATTTAATTTTGTTATTGTTTCGTTGTTGTGTGCAATCTGATCTTTAATTTTACGCTCGAGATAATCGATTGTTGGAAATTTTTCATGGAAATTTTTCTCAAGTTGATCTTGTTGTGCTTTTAATTTTATTTTAACAGTCTCTAAAAATTTAGAATTTAAAGACTCCTCATCAATTTTTGGTATATTTTCAAGCTGGGTTTTTAACATGGAAAGATCACGTTCTACTTCATCATATTTTTTTTGCACATCCGGACTTGTTTCTGAAACGTTTCTAATTGAAATTTCATTTACTTTTTGACGTAGTTTATTAACATTTTCCATTAAACCTGAGCTTGTTTCAAGACATTTTTTAATTTGTTGATTAAAACTTTCAATATGTAATTGATTTTGATCGATAATAATTTCTTGAAACTGTTTTTTATTATTGGTTTCTAAATTTTTTAGGGCATCAGTTGAAATTTTCTCGAGATCTGAAAGCTGTGGTTTTAATGTAGCAAGTTCGGTTTCGAATTAATTTTATTTTGTTTGATAAAACCTGCTTGCATTTCAAACCAAGTTCATCCACAACTTGTTGTAAATCAAAATTTGTTTGCAAAATTTTTTAACTTTGTCATCTAGCTCTTTAAATTCCAAATGCTTCTTGTTATTGGTAGTTGCAATTTGTTGAATATCACCATCAATTTTGTCTTGAAAATTTTTAAAACTACTTTTAAGCGTATTAAATTTTGTAAGGAAAACTGTAAAATTTTGTCCATAACTCTCTAATTTTGTTTTGTTTCCAGTTTAAAAATTTTTAAGCTCACTTTCAAGAACATTTATTTCTCTTTTTAATAAAGTTATATCATTAGTAACATTATTTTGTTGACCAACAAGGTTTTGAAGGGATACTATTTTTTCAAGATTCACATTAATTCGATTTTTGAAATTATCCACAATTTTATTCTGGTCTTTAAAAGTAGTATTTAGTATATCTGCTTTAAGCTTTTTCTCCCTTTCCAACAAGTTGTCTTCTTTAACACAATTTTCTTGCACATTGCCCAACTTTTCATCGGTTAATTTAATTTTTTTTCGAATTTCTGACATTTCATAGTCGTTTGACACCATTCGTCTCTTTAAACCTTTAAAGTCAGAGCTTTGCGGTTTTTCGAAACATTTGACAAAACTCTATTTTCCAAATCGCTCTGACTAATATTGTATTGAATATTTTTACCTTTTCTCGAAACATGTCTCCAGAACTTGTCCACCGTCATGGTTGTAAAAAACTAAATAAACTTATCTACTATACATCTCTATTTATACTAAAATTTTACGCTCTCTAAGCTCTTCCAATATTGATTGTATTTCATTACAGGCTGTTTGTGACGCTATCAAAAGTTTCAATCTTTCCACAATTTCATTTGGATCATCATAATATACATAGTCTATTTTATTGTTCGACAAGAGCATAGATCTTCCCCGATTTTGTGGCGGAAATTTTCTTATTAATCAAATATGGTCTAATTATTTGATTCCATTTCGAAACTTTTGTACCTTGAATCTGATCCTGGGGGTCATAATTTCTACGGTAGGCATTGGATCTTGATAAAATATCCATATATTGATCTAAATCATCTTTCCTATAAGCCACTGGTTCTTTTTTAAACAACAACTCATATAAACCAACAGTACCAGGGTAGGTTAAACCATTAACTGAAACATTTTTACCTTAAAAGTCTAGCTCAGATTTACCAATAAGAAACTTTTCATTATCAACATCGTGATAGATTTCATAGGTATAATCGTGAACATCTTTAGTATCTCTCATTTGTTCGTCAATATACTTTCTGGGCAGCGGATCAAAATCTTTCAAGTACTCATCGTAAACAGGAAGTCTTGTTAAGTTTAATCTACTTTCATTTATTTCGTTAAGTTTTCTATCAATTTTTTCACTGGTATCACCATTATTTTGAGCATCATTATCGTCGCTAACAAAAGTATCTTCTGTTGAAGTGACTCTATTGCTAAAGTGACACTATTCTATAATTGATGTACTGTATTTTTGTTTTAGCTTCATTAAAAACTGTCTACAAAACCTCTCATATATTTTTCTTTAAAGTACTAATATCCAACACTAAATAATTCTTACACGGGTAGATCTAGTTTACTTTAACATGGTAGCAGAGCGCGATTCCCTGAAGGCAAGAAACTAGTGTTTTGAAGAGTCAAGAAGTAAAAGTTTCTAAACAAAAAAAAAACAAAAACTTTAAGTTTCAAAAGTGAAATAAAATAGCAATGTATGCAAGTAAAGTTCCGATTGGGTTATTAGAAGGTAAAACGAATTGGCCAACATGAAAATTCAAATTCTCTATTCTCATTCGAAGCCAACGCTAAAAAAGAAGATAAAGAGAAATATGAAAAAGACGTTTTATACTAAAGCGGATAGTAATGCCTTGTTATTACTCACTGTAAACATGACTCAGGAACGTTACAGAAGTTAATGATATTCACGACAGCTCGAGAAATGTGGTTGGAACTACACAGACTCTACGATGGTGCTGTTGAAGAGAAGACATATAACTTGTGTATGCAGTTCTTCAGTTACAGAAAAGATGTTTGCGATAACATTGCGACACACATTTCCAAATTAAAGAATTTGTGGGATGAATTGCAAGTGGAAGTTAGTAAAGCAAAATCTGCTAAAGTTAATCTATGTACTTGCGACTTACCAGACCTATTGTTGCCTTGCAAAATACTGGAAACATTACCGGATGATTATTTTTCATTCAAATCAAGCTGGCTAATAATGGCAAAATTAGAAAGAACAGTGGACAATTTAACAAGTCAACTCTGTACTTTTAAGAAAGCTTTGCTAAATAAGAATGAAAATAACCTAGAAGTTTTAGCAGTAAATGGCAATCAAAACAGGGGTAATGGTTCAAATTTAAAGCAGAAAAGAGACTTCAAATGCAATTACTGTCACTTATCTGGACATCGGGTTAAACAGTGTTCCAAGTGGAAAGCAGATGGAAGACCACCTAAACCTGAGAAAACAGCCAACAATGGTCAAAGTCAAAGTAAGCAAACTAATCAAATGTAACTGGCACAAACATCATCTGTCTTAGTCGCTACAAATGATTCAGAATATTGGTACGTAGACAATGGCGCTACCAATCACATTTGTAATAGAAGAGATATCTATGATAGTTACGAGCCATTTGAGGAAGGTTATACAGTGACGACTGCAAACGGTGATGTTATAAAAGCTCTAGGAAAAGAAAGAGTCTTAGTACAAGCTTGTTTAAATGGAAAAACAGATCAGTATAGCATGGAAGATGTATAGTATGTTCCTTCCATCACAAAGAATCTGTTCTCAGTTTTGGCAGCGCAAGACAGAAATCCAAGAAGCGAGTTTGTATCCACAGCAGAGAACTGTCAATTCAAGATTCTGAAGAAGACAATTTTAATCGGAACCAGAATTACACATACAAATTAAACCTGAAAAATGTTGTATCGAGTAGAGAAGAAAATGTTTCAGGCTTACAGAGTAACAACATTTTACAACTCTATCACGAGAGGTTTGCTCATCAAAACAAGAGGCATATAAAGCAAATTCTAAAGAGAGATTATGGAATTGATGTACTTCTAGACAGCGAATTATGCGAAGGTTGCATCTATGGTAAAGCACACGTTCTGAAATTCGGCAAGAGAGAAAAAGCAAAAAAAACAGGCGAGCTAATCCATTCTGATGTATATGGACCATTCGAAAATTTTGGACGAGGTTACAGGTACTATTGCCTATTTAAGGATGATTACAGCAAATTTAGAAGAGTTTTCTTTATGAAAGAAAAGGCTGAAGTTGCTAGACATTTGAAAATGTTCTTAGCAGAAGTAAAAGTTGCTGGTCATGTTGTAAAGGAGTTTCTGTCAGACAATGGAGGAGAGTTCGACAATAAACAAATTGAAGAAATCCTAAACCAGCATGGAATTCACCAAAGATTAGTCATGCCCTATACTCCCCAACAAAATGGCTGTGCAGAAAGAGACAACAGAACCATAGTCGAAACAGCAAGAGCACTTTTACATGCACGAGAAGGCCTACCTCAAAGTTTATGGGCAGAAATGATCAATACTGCAGTTTACGTATTGAATAGGTCAGGAGTTTCTAGTGAAAACAACAAGTTGCCTTATGAAGTTTGGTATGACAAGAAACCTTGTTTGACACATTTACGAGTAATCGGAAGCATATGCTATTCTCACATTCCTAAATCACGAAGAAGAAAGCTAGATAAGAAAGCTGTGAAAGGAATTCTTGTGGGATATGACAATGATGATGGTATAGAATTTGGTGTCAAGGTTCAAAGAAGTTGATCAGATCAAGAGACGCTATTTTTGAGGAAAGACCTTTCTCAAGTCCAGAAAGAACACAAATTCTTTTAATGCCAACTCTTGAAAGTGAAAATTGTGAAGAAGTTCAGAAAGTCATAAAACGGAACGCAGTTTTAGAAAATCAAGAAAGTGGAGAAGGAACCTCAAAAAGTGTAAATTTAGACTGAAGAAGAAGAAGAGGTTAAAGATCTAGACAAAGATGACGATGAACATCTAGAGAGCGTAACTTCGGAATTTTGTGGTTTTGAAGACCAAAGTCAGACTGAGAGGACAATGCGAAACAAGGCAAGCTTGAGAAAACCAGCTAGATTTGAAGATTTTACAATGACAGTAGCAGCAAACATACTCAATAAAACTACAGAGCCGAATACATATAAGGAAGCTATTCAAAGCGGTGATAAGAACCATTGGTTACATGCTATGGAAGAAGAAATGGATGCTCATAGATTAAATGGCACATGGATCATGGAGAAGTTACCTGCCGGAAAAAAAGCTATTCCATGTAAATGGGTTTTTAAGATTAAAAGAAATCCAGATGGCACAGTTGAAAAGTAGAAGGCTAGATTAGTAATAAAAGGATTTTCACAAAAGCCAGGCGAAGATTCCGATCAAACTTTTAGTCCTGTTGCTAAAGTGTCTTCAATAAGAGCTCTCATAAGCATTGCTGCTAGCGAGAAAATGACATTGATCCAGTTTGATGTATCAACTGCATTTCTGTATGGTTCTTTAGATGAAGAAATATACATGAAGCAACCAGAAGGCTAGACAAATAGTACAAACAGAGTTTGTTTGTGAAAGAAAAGCCTTTACGGACTAAAACAAGCGCCACGTTGCTGGAATAAGCGCATTGTTGATGTCATATTAAAAGCAGGATTTACAAAGAGTGATGCAGATAATTGCTTATTTGTCAAGAAGCGAGGTGATGGAATGCTAATTTTATCCTTGTATGTCGATGACGGACTTTTAGCTTCCAATGATGAAGAAATGAAGAATGAATTTTTGAAAGATTTACAAAAAGAGTTCAAAGTATCCATAAAACATATTTTCTAGGACTAGAAATTGAAAGAAGTTTAGATAATTCTATCAAAATTGTTAGAGAAGTTATTGAATCAGGGAAGGATGAGGAAGATGAGCCAAAATTTTCTTATAGAGAAGCTGTTGGGGCTTTAATGTACCTTATGACAGGAAGTCGACCTGATTTAGCCTACGCAGTTGGTGTATGCTCAAGAAATCTTGACAATCCTAGTTCACTGGACTACATGCGAGTAAAAACAATATTTAGATATATCAAAGGCACTGTAGATCATGGAATCAGCTACAAGTACAACTTCCAGAAAGGATACTTGAAAGGATTTAGCGATGCTGATCACGGTGGTGATATAAGTAACGATCGTTCAACGTCTGGAGTACTCTGCATATACAGTGGTGGAGTAGTATCCTGGAGTAGTCAAAGACAGAGTTCCGTAGCAATTTCTACTACAGAGGCAGAAATTGTGGCAGCGAGCGAATGTGCGAAAGAGCTAGTAAAGGATTTGCCTATACTAATGGTAGACAATGAAGCCGCCATTAAGCTTGCACAAAATCCAGAATTCCATAAACGCACAAAGCATATTAGAATAAGACATTTCGTTGTAAGAGAACTGGTCTTGGAAGGCGAAATTATTATTCAAAAAGTAGAAGGCACTTATCAGTTTGCTGATATGATGACGAAGGCTTTGTTTAGACCAAGATTAGTTTCTTTAAGAAGTTCGATGGGCCTGAGATGACTTGGCATTACATCAATTAGGGAAGGTGTTGAAGTGACTCTATTGCTAAAGTGACACTATTCTAAATAATTGTTGTACTGTATTTTTGTTTTGACATAATAAGTTGTATGATGTCAATTAGTTATCAAGTTCATTAAAAACTGTCTACAAAACGTCTCATATATTTTTCTTTAAAGTACTAATATCCAACACTAAATAATTCTTACACGGGTAGATCTAGTTTACTTTAACATCTTCTAAAAAACTGGGCATTGTAGGTGTCAACATTGGTTGAAATTTATACAAATTACTTCGAGCTGTAGAATTCAAGTCATTTGGACGATATGGGGAAAAGTTTAAATTTGTTTTGCTGTGTGTAGAGGAATCTCGAGTTGGGGTTTTTGGTTCCGATTTAATTGACATTTCATTTTTCACTTTCGATAAAAATTCTTTAAGAGGTTTAGTTATTGGTTTCAACTGCTTCTCTCGTTTAAACTCTGATTCAACGAGATCGGATTTTAAGGCTTGAAGTTTCTTTTTTATTGCCTTGCGAGTTTTAATAAGCTCCAAAGCTTTTCGTCTGTCCATCTTTGTTTTTAAATCACTAATGATAAAAAGTTTGCAACTAGACCTCTTATATATGAATAAACTTGTCAAAGCCCTGTCGGTATCGACCGTTTTTAATATCGCTATCTTTGTCAACAACTAAAAAGCTATATTTGTCCTTCCAACACAACGAACAAAGTTCTTTAAATGTTTGAAAAGACAAGTCTGTGCTCACATGGTCCTGATAAATGTGCTTTAAATTGGTAAGGTCTTGTGGAAAGATAACTAATAAGCTTAGATTATCTCTGATAAGCTGCTTTGGTATACTGGAGTTAGTCTGAGTTAAATAAAAGCAGTCTGTATTTTTATGTCTCGAGAAGCAAAAATAGTCGCGAATAATGCTTTGGCCACCGCATACCATATCATCGAAAATAACTACAGAATTATACTTAATTTTGTTTGGTGGAATAATGTTGTTTTCACTGTCATTCTCAAAATATCCAATTCCTTTAATGGGTTTTAAAAGATTTCTTAAATACTCATACTTGGGTTGATTTAAGGTTTTTGAATTAACATAAACATTTTCAAACCTTATTCCATTTAAATCTTCAAGTAAACTTATCATTACATTTGTTTTTCCCCCACCACTTGGTGCTACAATGACACAGCGTTTACAGCTACCTGGGAATAGTCTACCATGTTTTCGAAATTCCTCATTCGTATTATCGTAATTCACTGGTAGAGTAAATTTTTGTTTTACAATCCGCATTGCGCAACCTTTTAAAAGCAACTAAAAAATTTTGCATAAAGTATGCCTATATAAGAATTTTAGAACCAAATGCCCACAGCTGTAGGAGTTCCTTCCAAATTGGTGTTGTGTATGATTATAATGAATTTTGTTTAAACAACCATCACTTTTGAAATACTTCTCAACTTCCAAGGGTGGTCTTAGGTTACCGTATGAATCAAAGTAGTAAATATCTGTTTTATTTTTATAAAATCCAGCCCAATGACTACCTGCATTCTTCTTGCTATCCAAATTGATTATAGCGCTTTCATGTTCTTTAATTTTCTTTGGTAACTCATCGCGCATAAACACTCCTCGGAATGGAATGTGTTTTCCAAATTTCTCTAAATCAATGTTGGTCAAAGGACGGTGAGGCAGTTTCTTTAGCAGTTTTTTGAATACGGTTTTAGATACAAACTACAACCAGTCTTGTAAGGTTTCAAGTACAGACCTTTTCCGATAGCCACTTCTTCCATGGCTCTATTATGTCTTTTCTCCTTTTCAAATTTTTCTTTTGCTGCTTTGGCGTCATTGACAGCTTTCGCGATTCCTGCGGCACTACCGCTTAAAGCACCAAGAGCTGAGAGACTGGCAAATAGAGGTATCAATGGTATGAAGCCTCCTGTTTTAGGAATCGGAATAGTCCTTTGCTTCGGTAAAACAACTTTTTTTCCTTTTAGCGAACGCAAAGCACTTTTAGCAGCTGTTTGTAAATTTTTTAATCTTTTTCCAACAATACTTTTGCGAGCTTGTTTTATCACGTTGCTCAACGAGATTCCTTTACCACCAATTCGTGGAGGTTTCTTTTTCTTGATCTTTTTGTTTTGTTGTCGATTTCTCTTTAAACCCATTCCAAACTTACTTTTGACTTTCATAATTCCAGTAACTCCTGCAGCAGCCAATTTTTCACCAAAGCTAGCGTCGGATGCTGTTACTCGTTGTGCTGCTTTTGATGCAAGAACCTTATCAGCCTGGTGTCTGCTTGGTAGATCTGACTTTTATGAGTAGGCAATGTCGTGTTCTTTGCACGCCTCGTCCAAAGGATTAATACCCTTATCTTTACGTGCTAATCTTTTCTTTAGCTTTGTTCCAGGACCACAGTAATTATATTTTGGTAAATGCACCACAAAAGGTAGTTTATTAACTAAGGTGTTAGCTCCCGCTAAATTTAGCGTTATTTGTATATTTACCGACATTTCTGTGATTAGATGTGTTCCATATCATTTCGATATTTAAAACAATTTTCATCAATTGCGATAAACTAGTGCATATTTTCGACAATTCGTCATTTTTCTATTTCAGAAGCATTAATTTAGCGTTAATTGTATATTTACCGACAATTTCGTCATTTCAAAGGTAAAATCATGTCTATCAAAAAAGCTGTGCAAAAACGCAAGGGTTTTTTATCTGCGATCACCGAGTGTTATGTGTTTTCACAGACCGCGGCAACGGACGCAAAAGCGAGAAACGAGTTTCAAGTGAGGTATTCCGACTTGGATGAAACTTTCGATAAATGCATGTTGGCACATAATGATGTCATTATGTTGATAGACGACTCGGACGACGAGGAGTTTAAAACGCAGGATGCGATCCTTTCAGAAGCTTGTAAATATTTTTATGCGTGTAAAGGGGTTTACTCTAAAATATTTCCGGTTGAGGTTCCATCCTTTTCGGGATCATATGTTCGACAAAACGAAACTCCAAAACTCAAAGAGTTAGGTATTCCCATATTTCGAGGTGATAAAAAATTATGGCCAAGCTTTTTCGATCCTTTTAATAATATTATAGATCAAAATCAAGTCTAAGTAACGTTCGAAAACTTCAATATTTATTTTCATATCTCGAGGATGAGCCTTTAAAATTGATATCAGGGATTAGCTTATCTGATCAAAATTATAAAATTGATTACGACAAATTAGTCAATAGATATCAAAACAAGCGAGACCTCGCAAATGATGCTTTAAGCACAATTATGATCTCTACCTTAAAAAACGAGTCAGCTAAAGAATTGCGTAATTTAATTGACACCTTTTCAGAATCCCTAGAAATTTTAAAATCACTTAGTTTTGACGTTGACAGTTGGGACTTTATTATTTTTTTCATTTTGTTAGAAAAATTGGATATTCCGACGCGTTCAAATTTCAAAATGAGTCACGCCAATACTAATACCAAAATTCCCACTTTTCAGTCACTTTTTCAATTTCTAGAAAAAAGATGTAAAGTTTTGGAATCACTTCCTCAAAGGTGCCAATCAGTTTGGGCAAAAGCCTACCTATCAAAATTCAAATTCTATGCAAAATTAGTTTGGACAAAAGCCTACCTATAAATCATCCAATTCGCCTTTTATAGGACTGGCTGGCACCACAACTAATTCAAGTACGGGAATAAAATGTTTCCGGTGTAATCAAGGTCACGTGCTTTCGAAATGTCAAACATTTCTTGACCTCTCACCTATCGATCGCCTATCTTTCGTCAAGCAGAAAAAATTATGTCTAGCGTGTTTTCATCCCTCGCATGGGGTAGATACGTGCAAATCAAAATATTCTTGCAGGACTTGCAATAGTAAAAGGCACCACACTCAACTCATATCTTAGAAACTAATAAAGAGTCTGGAAGCCAAGATACTAGTCCTGTCATTCACACACCACCTGTCAATAATCTTCATGTGTCATTAAATACCTCAGGACCTTCAGGTACCTTTCTTATATGCACCGCCATAATAGATGTTATTGACGGTTGCGGAAATTTTCAACCTGTAAGGGCACTGCTTGATTCTGGATCACAGACAGGATTCATCAGTGAAAAGTTTATTCAGCGTCTTAATCTTCCTAGGCGAAATTACACCACTGAAATATTCGGATTAAATCAAATGTCTTCTTTTACTTCCAAAGGGCTCGTTCAATGTCACATTAAGCCACAAGGACAGGTCGCTCCTTTACTTAATTTCGAAGCAATTGTCGTTCCACAACTATGTTCCAATATGCCTATATTCACTTTGAACGATAATCAGTGGAAACACTTGGAAAACCTTAAACTTGCCGACCCATCTTATTTCAAATCTAGACCTGTGGACCTAGTTATTGGTTGCGAGCTATTCGCACAGATATTCAAGGAGGGCAGGGTTCTTGGACAAATAGGGCAACCTTCAGCCCTTGAAACCATCTTTGGCTGGGTCGTCATGGTAAAAGTGGACAAAGTAGGTAGTCTTACGGAACGAACCAGTTGTTTTTTAACGAGTCATTCACCTCCGTTAGAGGTCATTATCCCTAGGTTTTGGGAAATCGAACATTTGCCTAAAAAACAAATCTCTGCCTATTCTAGTTTCATGCAAGACTATATCGATTCTAATCATATGAGTCTAGTTTTACCTAGTCAACCAAAAGTCGACGTATAATGTTTTTTGGCACATCATTGCGTACTAAAGCCGGAAAGCTTAAGTACAAAATTAAGAGTGGTCTGGGATTGTTCGGCAGTCACCCCAAAGAATATTAGTCTCAATGACACGTTGTTATCTGGACCGAAACTTCAGAAAGATATTGCTTCTTTACTCCTTACGTTTCGTCTTATTGCCTACATTGCTGATATCAAACAGATGTTCCGTCAAGTCCTTGTCAATCCTTATCACCGTCCTTATCAAAGGATATTGTGGAGGTTTTCTCCACAGGACCCACTTTCAGTGTGGGAACTTTCTACTGTCACTTTTGGCATGACATGCTCACTCTTTCTAGCCATGCGTACATTAAATGAGCTGGCAGAGAGAGAAAAGGAACGTTTTCCTATGGCTAGTACTGTTCTAAAAACGTCAATTTACATCGACGATATCTTGGGAACTAGCCCTTCGCGTTCTGAAGCTCTCTCCCTTCAAACGGAACTCAATGATTTGTTAAAGTCGGGAGGATATGAACTTAAAAAATGGGCAAGTAATTGTCCTGAGTTATTGGCAACATTGCCAGAATCCGATCACACACACACTTTATCAAAGTTTTAGGACTTCAATGGCATCCAAAAAACGACATTTTCTCTTATCAATGCCGAATGAAGGAAAAACCCCCAACTAAACATTCTATTTTATCTATCATAGGAACAATCTTCGATCCCTTAGGTTTGGCTAGGCTAGAACTCCTAGGCGCATTTCTTTTAAGCGTGTTGCGACGGTACGAACGGCTACCGGTGTTTACAAGCGGCCAGTTGTAAAACTGTGCCTCTTGCCGAATTAAAACTAATTTTCATTTTTCTACCTATTACCGGGTATTACAATAGTTTTTTCTTTTTTTTTATTTTTTTTTGAATTTTTGTTTGTTTGTTTTGCCTTTTTCGGGTTGCGTTATCTCTAAATAAACTTACGATACTTATCTGTTTTCATTCATTTATATTTATCGGTCGATCATTTTTCTTATATCTATATCTGTCCGGTTGAGATTCTAAAATTGTGTGTTTTGGAGGGCAGTTATGTTAGCTCCCGCTAAATTTCGCGGTTGTTTTTAATTTTAAAACCACACAATTGGATGACGGACAGAGTACATTTTCGCGCATTTCGCCATGCGCACCAACAATCAGTGAGATCCTTTTCTACCGCCTCGAGAAAATGGCGTGTTAATTTACTTTCTCCAACTATTTCAAATTTCTACACTTGAAAGTGCTTGATTTTGTGTACTAAAACATAGAACTAGAAACTTCAGCCCTTCAGCTACGTGGTGCCATCATTAGATCAAGACAGGGGCCCCTTGGAACGTGGAGAAATTGGCTGCAAACTGGTGAGTGCTTTGTTTCTGATTTCCGTTGTGTGGTACCAACAATTAACCTATGGACCATAATAATTTCGTGATTTCATATCAATATATTTATGTTTGTTCGCGCTTTCCTTAATTAAAATATATACAGTCCACTGCAGTTATCGTTTTTCTACCTGCGGGCAAACACTAAGGTATTTACCAAACCACGACCACCCTTCTTTTGTGTTTTATGTTTTTTCCCAGCTGAGACACCACGACGACGACGATCTTTCTTGTCACAAGTCATTGTTAATACTAAAGTCATTATCGTTGGTTTGAACTTATATATATATATATATATATATATATATATATATATATATATATATATATATAAATATATACTCAGCCGCGGCACGCTTACAATCAGTCTTTAGACATGTCTTTTACAATAACTTTGTCTGGGAATTTACCTACTTTAAAAGCCAATTTTAGTCCTCCACTAGATTTGCATGATGCTGACTATGAAGTAAGTCTTATTAACTTTGAAACGTTTAACGCTATTCCAAACATTGATAAGAGAAACAACAAATTTATTGTTGGAAAGTAAACAATAGAAATTTCTTCTGGAGCATATGAACTGCCGGATATTGAAGAATATTTAAAGACACAACTGCAACAGCATGGGATTACTTTATCTCTAATACCAAATGTCAACACTTTGCGTTGTGATACGAAATGCTGATACGTTCGATTTTTTGTAATTAAATATTCTAGTTGTAAATATTAATTTTTATTAAGTAATTTGAAATATTTGGTCCACTGTATATTATCCGGATTTTGAGCCTGAAATGAGTCTATCTTTTTCTACCGGCCGTCAAGGTTATTGAATGAGCATAGGTCATTGTCAAAATTTAAAGGTCAGTGTGGTTTTGTAGCACCGAGGAAGCGTGTGATATTCGTAAGAATCTCCATTCATTTGGATTCACACTCTTTTCCTCCAGTTGAGGCATTTATCCTTTGGTTTTAGTTGTTTGGTTACTCAGATATTTGCCAAAGAGCTTAAAATTAGTTTGTTAGTGCTATTGGCCAGTGATACAACGTCTCTATTAGTTTTGTGGATACTGACTATAGAGACGTTCTGGTTTTGGTTTGAGTTCTGGTTATGGTTCTGGATACGCTTATGAATAATATGAGAGACGATCTGGTTGAGGTTATGAACATGGACTCCTAAACCCCTTCTGATTTGGAATCTAGAGTAATATGGTATTTCTTAAGCTTGATATTTTGAGCTTTTATGGTAGAAGCTGTCCAGTTACGGTCCAGTTGGAAAGGACACTTGTAGATAATCCTTGTATTTATAAAGCAACTCTCCCGAAGCTGATAAAAGGAACCTTCAGTGTGGCTGCCAGTCATCCTTTGCTGCTATGATAAGTACCCCATAGGGGAGTGATTTTCGAAACTATATCGCGTTTAGATTAAACCTTACTAAATGGCTCAATACTATATTGACTAGAATTATCTAGGTCTATGTTTATTATTATTAAAATGATAGGCTACTGTGTAGTCAGGAATAAAGCTGACCCGCGTATATAACCGAGTCTAGAAAGCGTCACTTTATCCCTGGTAGGTACAGCTCTCGAGAGTTCTAATATTTAGAACTAGGTTTACTTAATTATGGTATTAGTTTAGTTATTTAATCATTCTGAACCATTCAAAATTTAACCGTTACTTAAAATAATGTAATACGAATTTATTAATTGATTTTCATTAAAATGTAGTGATCGAAATTTAGGATACTTTATTCAATTTACACATTGACATCATCTGATGCGTGCTTTTGGCAAATATAATTATGGAATCCTTAGTGGTTAGGACAATTCCTATAAATCTGGCAACTATCAGTTTGGTTTGAGGTTACGTGGTTAAATAAAACCACTTGGCGCCCTAAAATTGACATCTTATATTAGAATTTTGGAAAATTGATTCCAAAACTAACCCATGACCGACTCCGACTAGAGACTGGTTCGAGCCCCGTAACCTAACTTTTAAAAAGTTACGTAACAGGTATTTTTGGCACCCAACGTGAGGCCTCTTATTTAGAGTTATTCATTGAAATCGGTTCAGTAAACTCTGAAAATTTGGTTTAAAAATTTTCAATGGTTCAAATTCTACAAGTATATTTATATGATAGGTATAGTACTGTACTAATCATGCTTTGCTTTTTAGGTCATTATTAGTGTACATAATAATATTTTGTTTATTGGTTAATTTTATTTGAGCCACTCAGTAACTGCTAAAATTATTTCGCGCATATAAGGAATTAAATCATGTTGTCTTTGTCTTCAAACAAAAAATAAAAACGGTCGCCATGCAGTCTGTCGTATACATTTTTAAAAAAAAGTAACTATCCAAAATAAAATCCGAGTCCAATTATAAAATTTTAATCCGAAACAGTCGAAAAAAACTACACGTTCGGATAAATAATTGGCATGAATCGAGGCATTTTATTTTCTTATCTGCTTAAACTTTTTGTGGCTCCTAAAAATTTAATTTTTGGAAACAGACAGACCTACATACAGACAGACAATTGTTTAATTTTTTATTCATGGGATATTAAAGTTAAAAGTAAAAGTCGTTTCAGAACGCTAAAAATCATTTTTATTTTTGAAGTAAAATTACCTATAATAAATACGTAGTAAGTACCTATTTCGCCGCAACCTTGAATTTATTTAATTTGGTACGCGAAAATTATAAATTGATAAGAATTTTTGCTGTGAGCGAAAGAGTTTTTTTGTGGCTCCTTTTAAAATATAATAATTGGGAATTCCCTATTGCATATTTGTTTTGATTTTTTTTTTGTTTACAATGGATCCCCACAGACTAAATAGATCGGAACTAGAGTATGAATTAACGGCCCGAGGTTTTAAAAATTTAAGCTCTTACGCGGTTAAAACTTTACGAAAAACTCTATCCGAAGAGTTGAAAAAAGAGACTTTTGGAAATATCGGGACTGACGTAGATTTTAGGCCGGAGGGTCAGAAATAAATATTTCTACCGAAAAAATCGTAGAAATAGAGAAGGTCTTGGGAGATAAAGAAACGGTTTTCACGGAAAATAGTCAGCGCTGTCTTGAGACAAAGATACAGCATGTTTACAGTCGGTTATCTAGATTAAAAATATCAAAAGAAGATGAAAATGCAGACACATTCGAGTCGTCCATTTCAGATTTATACTCCAGGTTGGAAGAGATTGAAAACTCTTTAGATTTAAGGATGCAGGAACCTGTAGTCACCCTCCCCACTTCTTCCAATTTTGTTAATTCACAAAATGGACCACAGAACTTAAGTTCTCAGACTTCTGCATGCGGTAATGCCGAGAGTATTCCTTCTGTTGTAATGCCTTCTTGTACTCAAATTGTGACTGAGCCATTGACTAGTCACGTGACTACGAGTTTTTCGAGACCTACTGTGCCTGTGCATCAATGGGATATTTGTTTTCGTGGAGATGGGATAGGTTTAAGTGTGACTGCTTTCTTGGAGTTATGCGAAGAGTATAGAGTTGCTCGGAACGTACCTGAGAATAAGTTAGTAGATTGTGTGTGTGAGTTATTGATTGAGGATGCCCGAAGATGGTATCGCAGAAATAAGACAAAAAATACTTGGGATGAGTTTAAAGCTTTACTTAGGAAAGAATATTTGAATTCTTATTATGGGACTGATCTTTGGAAAGAAATTAATGAGAGTAAGCAAGGCCCAAATGAAAGAGTTGGTGCTTATTTTTCCCGGATGTTAAATTTATTTAATTATTTGCCTACGCCGGCGACCGAAGAACAAAAACATAGTGTTTTGCGTCATAGTTTATGCCCTTATTTTATAACGAATACTAGCTTGGTTCCCATTCGGACAGTTGATGATCTTGAGGACGCCTGTAAAAGCCTTGAAGAGGGTAGATATCTTGCTAAAAATTATAAGACCAGTCCTTCCTCGCGAGTTAATTTATTAGAACCTGGTTTAGCTGGTCCTTCCTTGGAGAGCCCTCCTTGTCGTCGAGATGGTCCTGAGATACACGCCCTTACTTGCTGGAACTGCAGAGATAGTGGACACAGATTTTCTTCTTGCTCTAAGCCAAGAGTAGAACAGTTTTGTTTTTTATGTGGTAAACGTGGAGTAACGAAGTTTAAGTCGTCAGGGAAACGAATCCAGAGGCCATCGGGGTGCCGGACGATCGCCTCGTCAGAACTAGACAGACCGGTAGATCAGTCGTGGAAAGCTTGGTTGAACTTTGTAAAGTTGAGCTTTAAGAAAGATCGAATAAATTCTTTATTTTGTTCAGTAGGTAATGATCCTCGTCCTTATTTAGTTGTAAATATTTTTGACTTAAGTTTTCGTGGTTTGTTAGATACTGGTGCGAGTCAAACAGTAGTTGGTAGGTTACGTTGGCAGAGACTGAAGTCTTTAAATTTGTACATAGAACCATGCTACGTCCCTATTAAAGTCGCAAATGGAAATAATTGCAACGTTTTAAGTTCGGTATGCTTGCCTATTAAGTTAGAAAATAAAGTTAAAGTTATAAAAGTATTAGTAGTTTTAGATATTGAGATAGAAATAATTTTCGGCATCGATTTTTGGAAAGATATGGATATTGTTGCCACATTTTCGAATAATTCCTGGACTTTTGGTGATACCAATTTAGATTGTAGTGATATTGGCTTGATGAGTATAGACTCTTGCGACCGTGAAAAACTTAATTGTTTGGTAAATGAGTTTTTCAGTAAGCAACCTTTAGGTTTAGGGTGTGCTAAAAATATTGAACATGTAATGAACACTGGTGATCATCCCCCATTAAGCAACGGTATTACCAAGTGTCTCCGTATATTTTAAAAATAATTCATGAGCAAGTTGATGAACTTTTGGGGCTAGGTATTATTGAACCGTCCACTTCAGCTTGGTCATCCCCTATTGTTATGGTGCCTAAGGGTAATAATAAATATCGTATGTGTACCGATTATCGCCGTGTAAATCAGGTGACCTTGAAAGACGCTTATCCCCTTCCTTATGTAAATAGAATTCTTGATAAGCTAGGAAGTTCAAGAGTTCTTTCATCTTTAGACTTAAAGAGTGCTTACCATCAGATACCGCTTGAGAAAAGTAGTAAGGAAAAGACTGCATTTACTGTTCAAGGCCGTGGGTTTTACCAATATAAGAGATTAGCTTTTGGATTATGTAATGCACTTGCGACCTTTCAGAGATTCATAGAAAACTTGTTTTCAGACCTAAATCATTCAGTTTTTATTTATTTAGAAGACATTATTATAGCTACCCCTGACGTATCATCTTATCTAGATACTCTAAAAGTTGTAGTTGATAGATTATTGTCGGCTAAGCTTACTGTTAACCGTGAGAAATGTGATTTTCTGAAAACAGAGCTTAAATATATAGGGTTTATAGTTGTACAAGGATTACGCACTGATCCAGATAAAGTCAATTCCATGCTAATTTTTCCAACCCCTAAGTCTGTACGTGAAGTTAGAAGATTTGTTGGCCTAGTATCGTATTACAGACGATTTTTAAAAGACTATGCCACTTTAGTGTCTCCTTTGACCAAGTTAACCCGTAGAAATTGTAAATTTATTTGGTCGGACGAAGCTGAAAAAGCTTTTATTAAAATTAAGGATCTTTTGGTATCTCCCCCTATACTTACATCCCCCGATTTTGACAGAAAATTTGTGCTGCATTGTGATGCTTCTCAAGTTGGACTAGGTTGTGTCCTTACCCAAAATTTTGATGATGGAGAAAAAGTTATAGCTTTTGCAAGTAGATCGTTGACAGCTCAAGAATCAAAGTATGCATCTGTAGAGTTAGAATGTCTATGTGTTTTTTGGGCTATTCAGAAATTTAGACCCTATATTGAAAGTGTTAAGTTTGAAGTAATAACCGATTGTTATTCGCTTTTATGGTTAAACAAATTACAGAATGTTAATGGTAGATTAAGTCGTTGGTCTTTACAGTTACAGAGTTATAATTTTGATATGACACATAGAAAAGGAAAGTGTAATGTTGTGCCTGATGCTTTATCCCGTAGAATTGCTTATATTGATGTTTGCTTGGACGATCATGACGAATGGTATTCTACCTTAATGCTAAAAATAAAAACCTCTCCCGAAAAATATCCAAAATATCGTATTCAGGAAGGTAAAATTTATAGACATACCCCTTCAAAATCCCCTGTTTTAGACCCTAATAGTGAGTGGAAATTATTAGTACCCAAATCATTAAGAAAGTCCGTTTTTGCCGAATGTCATGAATCCCTTGAAGCTGGTCATTTAGGTTATTATAAAACTAGGAAAAGAATTTCATTTTTATACTTTTGGCCCGGCATGAACAAAGATATCTTAAAATGTGTCAGAAGTTGCGAAGTATGTAAAGCCCAAAAGCCCGAACCCAAGGAAAATTTCATATCCTTTTCAAGTTATTAGTACAGATTTTCAAGGCCCATTCCCTTTGAGTCGATCCAAAAATAGGTTTATTTTAGTCATAACAGATTTATTTACAAAATCTCTTATTTTCCCTGTAAAATCCGCCACTAGTGATGCAGTGATTAAGCATTTGGAGAAAGATTGATTTTTAATATATGGAGTACCTGATTATGTTGTAGCAGATAATGGATCTTCCTACGTGAATCATAAACTGATGAAAATGTGTGAGAATTATGATTGTAAAATGAGATTTAATGCTAAATGGGATCCTGAAGCCAATCCTACCGAGAGATATAACAGAACTTTAAAGCAGATGATAAGGTCTTTTGTTAATCAAAATGATCATAGAACATGGGATTTGGAGTTACATAAACTTGGTTTTGCTTTGAGAACAAGTGTCTCCGAAGTTACTGGTTATACCCCCGCTTATTTAACATTTGGTAGAGAATTACCCATTTCTGGAAAAGAATTTAGAAAAGGTGGTCCTTCTTTATTAAATGAACCTGTTTCGTTAGATACTCCTCAAAAACTTACTAAACATATGGAAGAAATTACTTAAATTCGAGAGAAAGTGAAGAATATTCTTACTAAGTCTTATCAGCAGTCTGCTAATCGATATAATCTAAGAAGGCGTCCTATTGTCTTAAATCCCGGACAGGTTGTTTGGAAAAGAAATTATGTATTGTCAAATGCTGGTACTTATTTCGCTGCTAAGTTAGCCCCCAAATTTGTAAAATGCATTGTGTTGCAAAAGAAAGCTCCTAATGTATATACGTTAGCTGATTTTGACACTAAAATAAATATTGCAGATTGGGCTCTTAAAGACATTAAACTTGATCTTAGTAATTTAAGTGATGCTGAAGCTTAATATGAAAAAGAATTAAATCTTAATTTTTTTTTGTGGACTTTGAGGAAGGTTGATACGTTCGATTTTTTGTAATTAAATATTCTAGTTGTAAATATAAATTTTTATTAAGTAATTTTAAATATTTGGTCCACTGTATATTATCCGGATTTTGAGCCTGAAATGAGTCTATCTTTTTCTACCGGCCGTCAAGGTTATTGAATGAGCATAGGTCATTGTCAAAATTTAAAGGTCAGTGTGGTTTTATAGCACCGAGGAAGCGTGTGATATTCGTAAGAATCTCCATTCATTTGGATTCACACTCTTTTCCTCCAGTTCAGGCATTTATCCTTTGGTTTTAGTTGTTTGGTTACTCAGATATTTGCCGAAGAGCTTAAAATTAGTTTGTTAGTGCTACTGGCCAGTGATACAACGTCTCTATTAGTTTTGTGGATACTGACTATGAATAATATGAGAGACGATCTGGTTAAGGTTATGAACATGGACTCCTAAACCCCTCCTGATTTGGAATCTAGAGTAATATGGTATTTCTTAAGCTTGATCTATTGAGCTTTTATGGTTGAAGCTGTCCAGTTACGGTCCAGTTGGAAAGGACACTTGTAGATAATCCTTGTATTTATAAAGCAACTCTCCCGCAGCTGATAAATGGAACCTCCAGTGTGGCTGCCAGTCATCCTTTGCTGCTATATAAGTACCCCATAGGGGCGTGCTTTTCGAAACTATATCGCGTTTAGATTAAACCTTACTAAATGGCTCAATACTATATTGACTAGAATGATCTAGGTCTATGTTTATTATTCTTAAAATGATAGGCTACTGTGTAGTCAGGAATAAAGCTGACCCGCGTATATAACCGAGTCTAGAAAGCGTCACTTTATCCCTGGTAGGTACAGCTCTCGAGAGTTCTAATATTTAGAACTAGGTTTACTTAATTATGGTATTAGTTTAGTCATTTAATCATTCTGAACCATTCAAAATTTAACCGTTACTTAAAATAATGTAATACGAATTTATTAATTGATTTTCATTAAAATGTAGTAATCGCAATTTAGGATACTTTATTTCAATTTACACATTGACATCATCTGATGCGTGCCTTTGGCAAATATAATTATGGAATCCTTAGTGGTTAGGACAATTCCTATAAATCTGGCAACTATCAGTTTGGTTTGAGGTTACGTGGTTAAATAAAACCACTTGGCGCCCTAAAATTGACATCTTATATTAAAATTTTGGAAAATTGATTCCAAAACTAACCGATGACCGACTCCGACTAGAGACTGGTTCGACCCCGTAACCTAACTTTTAAAAAGTTACGTAACAATGCAGTGAAAATATCGAATTTACCAGTGTAACAATTGGCAGTATTTTAGGATTTGGAGATGGATCTTACGAAGGCAATAAATTGCATACTTCGCAAAAGACTACAGAAATTATTAGAGTTAATTCAATATTGATAAATTGTAACATTGCAAATGGATCATATTTCAATGGAGAGCCCACTCACTCAATATATGTATTTTTCCCTTTAGCACCAGTCGGATATAAAATTCGCAACTTTACAAGGAAAAAACTCACAGCCGTTCTCCGTTAGATTAAAAACACTGCACTTGCATCGAAAAAATTAATTTCATCAGCAAGCCGCGATTCGTAAGATGTACACGAAATAAAACTGAAAATCAAAACTTAAACACTTACCACAACACTAAAATGCACAACACATAAACGACTGCAAAGCAAACTAAACAAACCAACCTCACTTTTAACGAGATCAGCTGTTCATCTGCCCGCACGTACCCAACCAAAGTATTAATAAGTCCGGTTAGGTGTGGTCTGACTAGCCACAGACACATGTGTTTCGCTCTTATTAGAGCACATCAGTGTGACATAAGTCTTCAAGCTTACAAAGCCTGGCCGGCAATCTAAAAATAAGAACAAGTCCACCACGGAGCCTTATACATCGCAACTTTACAAGGAAAAAACTCACAGTCGTTCTCCGTTAGATTAAAAACACTGCACTTGCATCGAAAAAATTAATTTCATCAGCAAGCCGCGATTCGTAAGATGTACACGAAATACAACTGAAAATCAAAACTTAAATACTTACCACAACACTAAAATGCACAACATATAAACGACTGCAAAGCAAACAAACCAACCTCACTTTTAACGAGATCAGCTGTTCATCTGCCCGCACGTATCCAACCAAAGTATTAATAACTCCGGTTAGGTGTGGTCTGACTAGCCACAGACACATGTGTTTCGCTCTCATTAGAGCACATCAGTGTGACATAAGTCTTCAAGCTTACGTGGACAAAGCCTGGCCGGCAATCTAAAAATAAGAACAAGTCCACCACGGAGCCTTATAAATCGCAACTTTACAAGGAAAAAACTCACAGCCGTTCTCCGTTAGATTAAAAACAAACAATTGCATCGAAAAAATTAATTTTATCAGCAAGCCGCGATTCGTAAGATGTACACGAAATAAAACTGAAAATCAACACCACCACAACACTAAAATGCACAACACATAAACGACTGCAAAGCATACGAAACAAACCAACCTCACTTTAACGAGATCAGCTGTTCATCTGCCCGCACGTACCCAACCAAAGTATTAATAACTCCGGTTAGGTGTGGTCTGACTAGCCACAGACACATGTGTTTCGCTCTCATTAGAGCACATCAGTGTGACATAAGTCTTCAAGCTTACGTGGACAAAGCCTGGCCGGCAATCTAAAAATAAGAACAAGTCCACCACGGAGCCTTATAAATCGCAACTTTACAAGGAAAAAACTCACAGCCGTTCTCCGTTAGATTAAAAACACTGCACTTGCATCGAAAAAATTAATTTCATCAGCAGGCCGCGATTCGTAAGATGTACACGAAATAAAACTGAAAATCAAAACTTAAACACTTACCACAACACTAAAATGCACAACACATAAACGAATGCAAAGCAAACTAAACAAACCAACCTCACTTTTAACGAGATCAGCTGTTCATCTGCCCGCACGTACCCAACCAAAGTATTAATAACTCCGGTTAGGTGTGGTCTGACTAGCCACAGACACATGTGTTTCGCTCTCATTAGAGCACATCAGTGTGACATAAGTCTTCAAGCTTACGTGGACAAAGCCTGGCCGGCAATCTAAAAATAAGAACAAGTCCACCACGGAGCCTTATAAATCGCAACTTTACAAGGAAAAAACTCACAGCCGTTCTCCGTTAGATTAAAAACAAACAATTGCATCGAAAAAATTAATTTCTTCAGCAAGCCGCGATTCGTAAGATGTACACGAAATAAAACTGAAAATCAAAATCTTAAACACTTACCACAACACTAAAATGCACAACACATAAACGACTGCTGCATAGGATATAAAATTGTTGAAGCACCCCAAAATCTCATCTATTTCCCAGTCAACGTAAAAACGTTAAGTAACATAACCGTATGGGTTAGGGACCAAAACAATGAATTGATCAATTTTAGTAGATTGCATATAAAAAGGCAGTGGACGCCATTATAAAATTATTATTTAAACTGTCGCGTAATAGAAAGCATGGTGCTAAAGTATTTAAGTCAAAACAGTTTTAACTCCCACCAACATACCCACGCAAAAAAATCGTATAAAAGAAAGAAAAAAACCAATTCATTAGTTAGTCTTACACCGGCTTCAAAACAGTTAACAAAGACCAACCGCGCTTTCCTGAGATCACTTGGTTTAAAACTAAGGAGACAATGAACTTTTTAAATGTGACAGATAAAATTATTGAGGATAACTCGGTCATAAGATACGAGACCTATTCCTACGATCCATTTTCACCCACCAAATTAAACAACAATGACGAAATTAAAATTGTTATACCAGATGTTGAAGCCTACACTTTGCCATGTGAGAGTTATCTATACATTGAAGGACAGCTAACCAATGATGGAAAATTTTCGGAAAACATGAAATTTAGCAACAACCCAATTGCGTTTATGTTTAATAATTGTAATTGTAAAAATTGACCTTGAGATGCACGTATTAAAAATTTGAGCTCCGTATTTTAATTGTTTTTTATGTCGTAAATTACTCTAAATAAATGGTTTTTGTACCTACATGTGCAGAATTAAACAGCAAAAAATATTTGATGTGTAATATAAACGGGTTTTAATAAATAAATATTGATTTGGTTGAATAATGGTCAGTGAACGACAAACATTTGGCAATAAAAAAGTTGTCTCGGAATAAACAACATAAAAAGTTATCAGTTCAATGTGTGAGTTTTAATATTAGGGGAGACCGGGCATAATATTTATTTTGCTTTTATTACGCATAAGTGAAAAATGACAAAAAATTGTTTTGTTTGTGAAATGCAAGTCCTGGATGACGATTCATGTAATTGTGATGGATGTCATTTAACTTTTCACTGTGGATGTGCAGGTCTTTCAAGATCCGAGAAGATAGTAATGCAGCAGGTAAAGGACAAGCGAGTCCTAAAATTTTATTGCGAAGTGTGTCAGGAAGGACTTCGAATACTCCCTATATTAAAAAAAAGGATTGATAAAATGGAAGAAAAGTTAAGTAGCTTAGAAATTAATACCCTTGAAAATCAAAGTAACCCCGAAATGTTGCGTCCCAAAACCAACTATGCATTAGAAGATAATAATAATAGTGGGTCAGATAAACAAGCTGATATTGGCTATAATGATTTTATACAAGAAATGAATGAAAGGAAAACTCGTGAAAGAAATGTTATGTTATACAATGTACCAGAATCCAAAAAACAGTTAGTTCAAGATAAGATAAACGATGATAAAAAGCTTATTATTAACTTATTACATCCAGTTTTTGATGTGTCTACCAAAATAGTTAAGGTATTGAGAGTTGGGAAACCTGGCGATAAAGTCAGACCCTTGAAAATCATAATGGATAACAAACAAACAGCCATTGAAATTATTAAAAATAAAAAGAAGAATACTAATCCCAATATTAGCATTACTTCTGACCTAACACTGGCACAAAGAAAACATTTAAAACAACTTAGAGAGGAACTTGCCACAAAAAAAGAAAATGGAGAAAATGTTACCATCAAATACATAAAAGCGAACCCCAGAATTGTCAAGGAAAAAAACCAGTAAAAACGGGTAACACTAAAAGAGATAATGAGTCAAAGGAAATTCTAATATTCTATCATAACGTAGGTGGCATGAGAACTAAATTAAAGCACTTTAAAGAGTGGACATTAGCTTGTACACATGATATAATTTTACTATGTGAAACTTGGTTAAATTCAGATTTTTCTGACTCTGAGTTGGGGTTTTCAAATTTTAATATATATAGAAGTGACCGGGAAAATATAGTTAATAACCACGCAAAACTCGGAGGAGGAACTCTGATTGCTGTTAGAAATAATCTAGTGTCGAAAAGAATACCATGTGATGACTCGTTGTTGAATCAAGTGTTTATACTTGTCACTTACAATCATGAACAATACCTTATTGGATGCTGTTACATACCTCCTGGGTCAAATTTGAATATTTATGAAACGTATTGCTCATCTGTGGAAGAAATAAAATGTCGCTATCCAAATGCGAAGCTGATTTTAACTGGCGATTATAATATTCCTGATGCCAGATGGAGAAATGACGAACATGGTGTTATAGCGGTATGTCCTAGTGGATCTCCCGGTGAAATTATGGGTAATTGCTTTGGCTATCTTGGTATGTACCAAAAAAACTTAATTCCTAATAATTTAAACAGATTTTTGGACTTGGTATTTACAAGTGTTGACATGTTGCTTGTGGACAGAGCTGTGGATCCTATTGATTCAAGCACCGCGTATCATATACCTCTAGATATTTCATTTAAGATAAAATGTACAAATTTTGTTAAATGTGAAGAGTACTACTATGATTATAAAAACGCAGATTATTTTTCTATAAACAATTACATAGCAATTGTCAATTGGGATTCACTTTTTGAATATGATATTGATGAGGCAGTTCAAATATTTTACGACGTTATCTATACTGCTATTAATCATTTTGTGCCTCTCAAAAAATTTAAATCTTCGTCATTTCCTAAATGGTTTAGTCCCGAATTGAAACGACTTGTTAGTAAAAAAAAGTTGGCTCATATCAATTATAAAGAGTCGAAATCAATTGAGGACTATATGGTTTTTTCTCGGTTACGGAGTGAATGTAAACAGCTTACAGCTTTGTGTCATGATTCATATATTGGCAGAGTTGAGCAAAATATAAATAATAATCCTAGATCTTTTTGAAATTTTGTAATGATCAAAGAAAAGTTCACTCACTGCCAATATCAATGTTTTTGGGTGATAGAAATAGTGGTAGTCTTCATGAAACTGTAGATCTTTTTTCAGAGCATTTCTCTACTGTTTACAAAAGTGACAATAACGCCAATCTTCCCCATTATAATTTCGAAAAAACTGTTGATGTGAACCCATTAGTTTTGTCATATTCTGATATTATAAATCGAATTAATGATCTACCCGTTAAATTTTCATCAGGTCCAGATGGAATACCATCTCATTTTTTAATTAACTGTGTCTTTACTTTGGCGGTACCCTTGAAATTTTTATTTAACAGATCGTTAGGGTCTGGGAAATACCCAATTTTTTGGAAAAATAGTTATTTAAAACCAATTTATAAAAATGGAAATAGGGAAAACATTGAAAATTACCGTGCAGTGTGTACTCAGTCAGAAATCCCTAAACTACTTGATTTCTTAACTACAAAGCATTTATCGTGGGCCTGCAAATCAATAATAATTTCACAACAACACGGGTTTACATCTCAAAGATCAACAGTTACTAACTTGGGAGTGTATCAAAAACGCATTATCTCGGCTTTTGAGAATCAGCTGCAGGTTGACTCTATCTATACTGACTTTTCCAAAGCTTTTGATAGAGTCAACTTGCGGTTGCTTCTACATAAGTTAACTGCACTGGGTTTTTCAGATTCCTGGATATCATGGCTTCATAGTTATTTAACCGACCGAAAGATGAGTGTTAGGATCTACAGTTCTTTGTCTCAGGTTATCGATGTACCATCTGGTGTCCCCCAGGGCTCTCATTCTGGACCCCTTCTGTTTAATTTATTTATTAATGATGTTATTCAAGTTATAGAGCATGCTGAAGCACTAAATTTTGCTGATGACTTTAAGTTATATAAAATAATTTGTTCGGATCTTGACATATATAATCTACAACTTGATTTGGATAATTTTTATTATTGGTGTTCTATTAATGATTTAGATTTAAATGTGAATAAATGTTACTGTATTTCATTTTCTTGGAAAAATAACACAGTTCTTAATTTGTATACCTTAGGAAACCAAGTGATTGAAAGAAAAGATGAAATTAAAGATCTAGGAATATTGGTTGACAGCAAATTAACGTTTAGGGCTCACATTTCAGGTGTCGTTTCAAAGGGATTTAAAATGTTGGGGTTTATTACAAGATTGTCTAAAGATTTTAATTATATGACTTTTAAAGTATTATACTGCTCATTGGTTAGATCTATCTTGGAGTACACCTCATTCATTTGGAATCCTCATTATAATGCTTATATCGAAAGCCTAGAAAGGGTACAGAATAAATTTTTAAGAACTTGTGCATACAAAATGAACCTCATTAGGGGCGAATATGAGTATGGCTGCATAAAAAAAACTTTAAATATACAGTCTCTCCAGAATCGTAGGATAATAATTGATTTATGCTTTATAAGTAAATTGATAAAAGGTGAGATCGACTGTTCAACTTTACTTGATTGTGTAGGCTTAAATGCTGCTCGCCATACTCGGGTTAGTAACCTGTTTCATATTGAATATAATGGAACAAACTATGCATATCATAACCCCATTAGTAGATCTCTTCGGTTGGCAAATAATCTCTCAGGACAGGTTGATATTTTTAACAATTCTATCAGTGTGATAAAAAATCGTCTTAATTCATGTTTGTAAAATGTTTAACAGTGAATGTTTATTTTTAATTACCTAAGTGTTTTTTATATGTTTAGGGACTCTAGTGAATTTTTTAGGTTATTTTAAGTATTTTGTAATTTAAAATTGTAAAATGGTGCTATCCGTTTAATAAATAAACTAAACTAAACTAAACTAAAGAAATAAGATACGACTTGAATGATGTCACTGTCGATTTTGTAAGAGATGTGGGTACTACCACCTTGCTTAAAGGATATTGTTCGCTAAGCAATGGCGAAAGCAAAAAACTGCGAAATGCAGGTTGGTTCCCAAACATTAAATTCAATGAAGCCATCATACTGTGTGACAAGAAAGGCAATTTTAATGCTATTTATCCATTGAGAAATTAGCATGGATTTTTTGAAGATTATAGAAAAATTATCTTAAATTCAAAGCAACAGTTAACTTTGATATGATCCAATTCAGATAACAATTGTATAAAAAAATGATATTACTGGTGAAAAAGTAAAAATTTTACTAACAACCATGCGATGGATGATGCCACATGTAACAACAAATATCCCAACCGAACTGACATTATCAAAGATTGTCAACAAAGGTACAGAGATCCCAATTAATTTTCGACGATGGGAACTGGTAGAGTATCCCGAACTTATGCAAACAACTTTTTTTTTTTTACGGGTATGCGCACTTGCAAGGAGATCCCTATCACGCTCGAGAAGCGGCAAGTGCGCGGAAATGTTGGTGCGTGTTGGTTTTGAAACGGTTCAGGTTGTAACCTGCAGGGAAAACTGTCGCAGGGAGTTTATTTCACAGCGATGCTGTTCTCCAGAGATATGAATTCTGATATAGGTCGGTTTGACGTGTTCGCCTAGTAGGTGCTACTCCCGGGGGGATCATACGTGCCAACTCTTCAGAGCATTTTCCGTGATAATACCTGTAGAAGAGAGATAGATCGCCCACAGTTCTTCGATGTTCGAGACTATCCAAGCTACGGGTAAGTGCGGGGTCATTGATCAGCTTGATAGCTCGTTTTTGCACGGTGTTCAAAAGCATTAAGGTATGTTTGGGTGCCGCACTCCATATATGTGAGCAGTACTCCATAGTTGGTCGAATCTGGGCTTTGTAGAGTGTCAGCAGCTGGCTTGGTGTATACAGATGTCTTGTACGAAATAGCACCCCAAGCTTTTGGGACGCCCTTTTAGCTATATCTGCCACGTGACTGTGCCAAGACATGTTGGTCTCTGCAGTGACTCCTAAGATGTTCAACTGGCTCTGCAATGCGACAGCACTTCCAGATAGCATGATGTTTGGCTCACCGGTGCTGGTCTTTTTCGAAAACAGGGCTGCTTGGGTTTTCTGCGCGTTGAACTGTACAAGGTTTTTGTTGCCCCAGTCCTCTATTATCTCCAAGTCGTTATTTATCTGTGATATTTCAGTTAGTCTAAGGTAATGGAATTCACGTGCGGAGAGACATGTGGGTGGTATGACTGAGGAGACTACATTGCCATCATCTGCAAAGCAATAAAGTGGATTTACTGTTTTATCTATGAGGTCATTTATGTAAATCAGAAAAAGTGTTGGCGAAAGGATTGCTCCCTGTGGCACACCAGCATTAGTAGTACAGTAGTGGAGGTTCTGGCTACAATGGTAACCATGCCATCCACTTCTCCGAAGTGGATGGCCTGTTGCTGAAGAAGTGAAAATAGTTTGACCTTGGGACTAAAAGAAGTGTGTAAGAAGTTGTGAGCAATGACGCAACAACCAGAGGCTGTTGAAAGGCCCTATTGGTCAATGAGTTAGGTGCCAATGCGAGAGTAGGTACAATGAGGTGTTTTTTTTAAATTTTTTAGTAAGATAGCTACTTCACTAGCTTAGCCTGGTCTAGGTAAGTCTTAATGTGAAAAAGGCCTTAGGTAATTGTTGGTTAAAAAATAAAATAATTTCTAAAAATATTTGTTAAAATGAATCGGGATTGTCTGTGTATCTATTATCATTGTGTATGCATTGTTTCTAACCTTAGTGACCCCAATTTGTTAAAATGAATCGGGATTGTCTGTGTATCTATTATCATTGTGTATGCATTGTTTATAACATTAGTGACCCCACACACGTTCCTGTTTTATTTAATACAGCTGGTTACTTATGCTGTACAGGATGTCTCAAAGTAAATAATTCTAAAATAAAAAACTCAAAGTATGTTTTAATTATATATTTTTATTCATATATATCATATAAACCACACTCATCTCGACCATCAAATTTAAAAATAATTGATTGAAGATGTTTTTTCACGTCATAGTTTGGATATATTTTCGAATATTCCAGCGCTGCATCTGTTAATTTACGTTTCCATATTGTAGGTAATAATGGGTATAATGTTGGTAGTTTTTCCTCAATGATGTACCTGCATGAATCAAACCCAAAAGATATCCATTCTGCTAACCATTTATAAATATTTTCATAACTTTTCTCTTCTAAAAGTCCTTCTAGTTCAAAGTCAATTTTAGTTGACCAATAATTATATTGAAAGTCCATCTTACTGTGTTCTAAATTTTAATTTATGATCTAACTGTTATAGCTCTGGCTGAACGAATGAATGAAGTGTTGGTTAAAAAGATATTAAGGCAAAAGTTGTTTGTGGTGTTTAACACCACGTGACCAATGCATGATATAATAGTGATATGTGTTTGTATTGCATCACCTACCTATTATGTGACGTAATCCGTGGCTGTTGTTCAAGTTTGAAGGACCCAAGAAATAATGTGTACCTATTATTGTGTTGTTATCTAACACGGTTTAAAATTGGCAGATTAGCCAACAAAAAGACCTCATTAGCTTAGCCTGGTATGTTTGAATGTAAAACAGGCGTTAGTTGATTAATAATAATAATAATAATAATTATTGTCTCTGTTTGTTAAAAAACAGATAACCTTATGACCCCTCACATGTTTCTGTGTTATCGAATTAGCAATAACCACTAGACCACGTAATATGATGCAATATTATGTAATACAGTTGGTTATTTATATGGTGTGACGCAATTGTCGTAATATGTATTTGATAAAAATTACAATTTTTAATTTTTCATTGTTGTAATGATCGTCAACAAGAATATTGCAAACGTATTGAATGTTAATATTTCAGAATAACTAAAACTGCATCAAAATACTTATTAATTTTAGTATCTATGGGAAAAACACACAAACAAAGGCTTAAACAAGCAAGAGATGTATGTATTATAAAAAAGTAAAATAAGTGCCAAAAGGCATAATAAAATAAAATAAAAATAAGGGTACATAATGAAAGATCGCTATGAGCTGGGGGTAGCAAAGCTACTTTTTACGCTATATGTGTATGTTTTGTGTCGACAGTTTCCAAGAAAGACGCATTTCGATGTAATGCGCAAATCTCATTTGGTCCTTAATAGTTTTTCACTAATTTCTCAGCACCTATTGAACCGATTCGAGAAATTCATTTTGTATGGGATTGATATATCTAATTTGTATTAATTTTAGCCTTAATAGTTTTTCACTAATTTCTCGGCACCTATTGAACCGATTCGAGAAATTATTTTTTAATGCATTGGTGTGGCTTAACTTGTACTAATTTTTAAGGAGCCATAGATCACCTAAAAGGGCATTAATAGTTTTTCGCTAATTTCTCAACACATATTGAACCGATTCGAGAAATTCTTTTTGTATGGGATTGATATATCTAATTTGTATTAATTTTAGCCTTTATAGTTTTTCACTAATTTCTCGGCACCTATTGAACCGATTTGAGAAATTATTTTAAATGCATTGGTGTGGCTTAACTTGTGCTAATTTTTAAGGAGCAATAGATCACCCAAAAGGGCATTAATAGTTTTTCGATAATTTCTCAACACATATTGAACCGATTCGAGAAATTCTTTTTTTTATTGATTTGGTGTGGCTTAAATTGTACTAATTTTTAAGGAGATCTAGATCAATCAGAAAGGCCTTATTAACTAGGTATGTAATAGTTGAATTAATGAAGTGTTGGTTTAAAAAGCGTTAGGTTACAGGGTGAGGTGTAAAAATATGGATGTTAACCAAAAAGACCTTAATATACCTTTAGGCGAATTAACATGTTGGTTTAAACGGCATTATTAAAGTTGTTTGTATTTAACATGTGATCAATGTATGATTAGGAAAACCAGTTTTTTAATATTGTGTTTACATTTTGATAGGTTTGTAAAACTTATAAAAAGTTATCCAATTGAGAAATAGTCACTTTTAACGTAATTTAGGTTTTTTGGTAGCTATTGAGTAAGTACATTAATATCTATACATATGTGAAGTATGTTTGTGGTGTTTTATGCTAGATAAAATACCATATAAACGGCAGGAAACTAACTTTACAGGTCTCCTCAGGGTAGTGTAAAAAGGGCCTTATTACCTAAAAATAGTCATTTTTAACGTAAATTATAGGTTGTTTGATAGAGATAAATATACTAGCCATTGAGTAGGTTCATTAATATTTATAAATGAAGTATGTGTATGGTGTTTTATGCTAGATTAAATACCAATATGAACGACAGGAAACTAACTTGACAGGTCGGTCTCCTCAGGTTAATGTAAAAAGGGTCTTATTAACTAAAAATATTATAGCTCTGGTTAAATGGTTAGATTAACAAAATGTTGGTTAAAAAAGCATTAAGACCAATACTAGGTGTAGTCTAGTGTGACACACCTCTTTGTTAAACAAGTTTAGTAAATTTTTGGTATTTGGTTAGAATAGTTATCTATATCTTTTACAAATAGAATGATACAAACATGAAAATTTTTTTTCCTCATTTCTCAACATATATTGAACCGATTTAAGAAATTATTTTTGTATGTGATTGGTGCTGGATTCACATTGACTTTATTTTTTAAAAGATAACTCTCGGTCACTAGGACCTTGTTAGGTTTTTGTTGATGTCACAACTTTAAATAGACCGATTTGAAAAATTATTTTTGTATTGAATTAGGGGATCCAAATTAAATTTATTTTTATCAAGGCAAAGCTCAACCAAAAGTAGTTTTCTGTTGATATCTCAACTTCTTATTTAACCGATTTCACATATTGTTTTTTAAGTTCAAAAATAATTTTGGTTCAAAAATAAATGAGAAGAGAAAAAACTATTTTAATATGCAATCAAAACGACATTATTATATAAACACACCCTATGAAAAGTTGTTTACCTATAAGTTTAATTCTTGTTTGTTACCTATTTATTATTGTGTGAGATTTGATTTTAAAAATTGAATTAAAACTAACACTTTAATTTAAAATAAAGCAAAGAAACTTTAATTTAAAATAAAGCAAAAAAATGGTCATTCTTGTCAATGAGATAATTTAACTAACTACCTATGTAACTGCTAAAGATATTATTGTTAACATTTTCTTCTTTGTTTAAACTTTAGACAAAATCCTTCAAGATTTAACATCCGAAGATGCCTGAATGTTAACGAAGATTTACGATTACCTTAGAAAATCTGGTTTAATGTTCGAAGTTAGGTACAAAAAGTCTGACATGTGTCACATAAATTATTGCACTATAGGTTTGGTGTAACATAATGTATAAACGAAGAAGGCTGAACTTCTTAAAATAGTAAGTGGTTGCCACAAATCTCTCATTCAAGCTTTTCAGTACAGCATTAAACCGAATGGTAGAAACTTAATAAAATGTGCACGCGCTTGCAGATAGAACAACAATCTATCAAATGTTAAAAAAATATATGGACATGTTTCACGTAGATAGTGTTATATTTTTTAAAATCATTTTGTATATATAATAAAGCGAAAAACAGAATTAAAATATCATATACAAACAAGTGTTTCTTTATTGAACAATATTTGGCATTTGGTAACAAACCAGTGTTTCTTTATTAAACAACTGTTTTTGATTTATTTTTTCTTTATTTATACCATAGACTATAGGAGAAGACTAGCAGATAAAAAAAAACTTCAAAATTTATTTTAAAAATCGTACTTACTTGGTAAAAAAGTTTAAAATCTTTGTTTGACCCATCGATAACTCAATTTCCTTTGTCTTTAAGAATCACCAAAATTGTATTCTCCTCTAACCTTTATTTTTCTTTTTAAAGTCAATGCGAGGGAAAACTAAAACAGTGCTTCTGAAGAAACCCTTATAATGATCAAAGAACACCAAATATAGCAAACCTTTTTTAAACCAATTGTAGAGAAAGAGATAAAACTGAAGACTGAATCTGGTAAGATCTGCCTATAAATTCTGAATGGTAAAATGCGACGTTGAAAAAAATTTTTGGTAGTTTTAAGTTGTTTTGATGTTATTTTTAAAGTCAAAGAACATTTAAAAGATATTATTAAAATGATGCGGGAGTCACTTATACAACAAAACTGAACAAAAGCGTTCAGAAATTTCGTTTCTCAGGTAAATCTTTTGAAACTGCTTGACCTTCAAACACCTTTCAAATCAAAATCATAAGTACAAATAAATCAAAGACATTTTGAGAATAATTTAGTGTGACTTTTTTTAGCACATACCAATATAGTACATTTTTTAGATTTATCTAAAACTATAGATGTAGATAAAGGATTATTTCATATATGCTAAAACGATTGAACTTACTGCGTTGGTTATTTTATAGTCAACCGTTGAACAGTGTAGATCATCAAAACTTGGTGTTTTTTTTCTTTTAAGTCAACCAAATAAAATGTTACCAACCTATGAATGGATTAAACCAAGAATAAAAAAACCCCGTTGCATCTATTGTACCAAAGGAAATCCACATCGACCTGCTGATTGGATTGTAACAAAACACAGCTCTTGTGAACAGAAGAAAAACGAAGAAGTTAAGAAATATATTCAACAAAGCTATCGTGGTTAAAGAGAAGTATCAAAGGTCAAAGGTTACTTTTACTTCAATCTATAAATAGAGGGCTTTATAAGTTGAAACTCTTACTTTCAGAAAGAACGCTTTTAAAGATGGTTGAAAATAATAGTATTAATAAAGTGTGGGATGAGATCTCTGCGTCACCAGTTATTACAGAGGACTTTATTGGATGGTTTTGTGACCATGTGAACTGGGAAGTAATTTGTCGCAAACAAAGATTATCTGAGATGTTTATGGCGACCTATATTAATAAGATGCATTGGCCCAATGTGTCTAGATATCAAAATTTTTAAAAGCGAACTCTATTGGCCTTTTCTTTGTCGTTATCAACGGATGTCTGAAAATTTTATAAGAGAAAATGAAGGACGCATCGACTGGGAATACTTATTAAAGTATCAAACACATCTCTCTCCAGAGTTTTTTGAAGAGATGCGTCAAAAACATATTAAACCCGAAGAGGGGAGAATTTATGAAGAGGAGCAAATGGAAGAGTCAACTAATATTCGAAATGGGAAGAAACAGTTAAATGGTACTTCAAAGCTGTATAATAACCCATCAAATTTTGGAATATCATCAATGGGTGGCTCATTTTAGTTATTTAGTAACTGCTATAATTAGAGGATGGTTGTTCCCATTAAATATGTATTCTAAATGTAATTATATTTTAAGAAAATTAGTAAATAAAATACACCAATAAGTTTTATATGTTTTTCTTTATTTAGTACTAAGCAACATTACTTTTATTATCTATCCAGCTATTATGTTTATTATCAAATCCTAACCACTTTACAAACACCTTATTTTTGGCACGTTTTAAAACTTTTTCTACTAAATATATATCAGGATATTTTACTTTTTGTAGCTGAAGCTCATAGAATCCTCCCTTAATTTCATTTTTACTAGCATCCTCCAATAGGTATGTTACTGGGTTGGTGAGCTGAATTTTCTTAACAATAAAAATTTCAGTAGACCAATTTGGCATGTATTTCTTATCAAACACACCTCGTAGTTTTGAAATGCGAACATGGTCACCAACCTTGTATTTTGGTTTAAATGTCATCTTTATATGATTATAGACCGTTTTGAGCAATAGTTTTTCATGTTTTTGTCGCACCTCTGAGGGTTTCATCCCTATAGTTCGATGTTTCCTATTGTTATAAATTTGAACAATCTTTGGTAGGATATCGTACCATTTGTAAGATCCTTGATATTTAAATTCTTTCCACATTAGGTTTTTAAGGGTTCGGTTTACCCTCTCAACAATTTGAGCCTTTTTTTCACTAAATGAACTATAGTGTTTGACCTTGTATCTTTTCAACAGTTTTTCTATCGTCGAATTGTAAAACTCTTTCCCATGATCGGTTTGAAGATGAAGTGGTACCTGTTCTTTAAGCTCTTTTTCCATAGCTTTCGACACTTCTTCCCCAGTTTTTGTTTTTAATGGATAGGCCCAAACATATTTCGAGAAACAGTTAATAACCACTAAAATGTATTTAAAACCTTTGTTTTCGTTTGCGTACGGTATCATCTCCACAAGATCTGCTTGAAATAGATCATTTAGTGATTTGACAATCACTCTACGTCGTAAAAAATTAATTCTAGCCGATTTGTGTATTTCATTAACTACTTGTTGCTTAACATCTGTAATAAAATTATTAACCATCTCTGTTCTAAATAATATTGGCTTCTTGCAGCTCCTCAACTATAGAGTAGATTTCGTTTGTGTGACCTGTGTTGCCAGCTGTCTGAGATGCTAATAATAAACGTAACCGTTGTACAAGTTCATTAGGATCATCCCAGTACACATACTCTATAGGGCTATTGGAGTACTCCATTTCCTCCTTTAGATCTCCACCTTTATATGTGTCACTAAACAGTTTCTTAAATTTTGTTGAGTAGCTATCGGTGATCACATCTCCAGAGGCCTTATGATGTTTTCTGTTTGCATAGGTGTGTTCAATGATGTCTCTAAAGGCGTCTGCATCATCTTGGGTATACTTTGTAGGCATATTTTTTCGAAAGAGTAATTTGTACAAACCATGTGTACCTTTATAGCGTTTACCTTTTATAATTAAATCAGCTCCATCAAAATCAATTTTCGAATCACCAATATAAAAATTGTCAATATCATCTCGCCTTACACGAAACTTGGAAAAATAATTTTGTGGATCAGAAGGTACGGTGGATGGATCATCTAAAAATTCTTTAATATAGCTTGCAAGTGAAGGATGAAACTGACTGTAGTAATCATTCTCAGATTTATTCATCAAGTCTCTAAGTCGTCCGTTTTCAAACTCTTCTTGCTTTTTGGCCTTATTCTGTGTAAAGTTCTCTGCTGCATCTTTTAACACTGCTTTTCTCAAAAAGTAACCACTTGTGGTGGGCTTATTTAGCTTTTTAGCACTTAAAGAAAAATTTAATTTTCGTTTAGCTCTCTTTTCGGTTGTCGGTGTTATAGGATTTGGATTTCGAGGAGTTGACTGGAATAAGTCTTGCATGTAAACACTTGGTTCATGCATCTGATTTTCATCTTCTTCTGCTCTGTTATTATCAAAATTCTTATGAAAAAGCGATGACGTTTGCAGATCTTCAAGTTTTTCCTGTTTTTCTTGTTGTTGTTTTTCGTTTTCTTGCTTGATTTTTTGAGGAGTTGTCAATCTGGGTGATAATGAAGGTATATTGACCAGTTTCGGAGGCTTTTTATCGGTTAAACTAGATTCAATATTTTCCAAGTGTTTTGTAATGGGTTGAAATAGGTTAGCCTGTGAAATCTGACTCTGTTTTAACAAATTTAATTTCTCACGTATTATTTTTCTTTTAGAAATTAATTGTTTCTTTAAGTTTTTTTCACCACCACTAACAATTTTTATATTTTCTTCTGACATTTTTATCTATGTTATCTCTACAAGTGTGTTAAAACTATTAACACTAAGCAGTATTTGAATCTAAAGATATATAAAGTTATCAAAACGATACCGATATCTTCCCTTATCAATATCACAATCTTTAAAAATTGTCAAAAAATCATACGGTTTTTTCCAGCAGTATGCACACATCTTTTGAAATTCATCAAATGTCATATCAGTGCCAATATGGTTGGTGTATATATGTTTTACATTTAGTAAATCTTGTTTGAATAAAATTAAAACGTTGGCATTGTCTCTTATTAAATGTTTAGGTATTTTTGCATATGTTTGAGAGAGATAGAAACTGTCAATATTATTATGTCGACCCATACTAAAGTAGTCACGCATCACATCTTGTTTATCGCAGGCTACGTCATCAAATATAAAAATGGAAAACGGATTTGCTTCTGATGGAGGAATTATATTTTCGCTACTGTTGTAAGCGTAGTACCCTATTTCTTTAATGTAGAATAATGTCTTAAAACATGAGGATACCAAAAATTTGGGGAGAAGAATTTTACTATTTAAATATGGTTTCCAGGTTTGCTTAGGAATTTGCTTATTTAACTATCTATGTATATAGGTGAACACATTGTCTAAATTGTAGCCTTCGGAAGTGCCCGATATTATTGTGAAGCAATTCTCATTTGTTTAAAATCATATCCCCATGATTAGTACTCACGTATGATCTTGTTGTTCGAAAATCACTAAAGAAATTAATCTGAGGCAGACTAAATGTAATCAGTTATAGTTTGTGGTGTCTCTGTCTTCAGTATAATTTTTTTAAGAACAATGTAATTTTTTTATAAAATAAAACAGCATAAGATATAATTATTTTAAACATGTTTTTGGAGTGTAGGAATTACTAAACCTTACTAAAAACATCAAGTTATTTGCATCTAAAAAAATATACATTTTGTATCCAGGTTCTGAGTCACTTGTGTACCTAGTCAAAAACTTGTTTCTATGTTTGTGCTCCCATTACTAAAAAATAAAAAAAAGTTTAAAACTACAAGAAAAACACAAGTAAAATATTTTGTTAATGTTAATAAAATTAGTACTATATTTTGAAAAGTGAAAGAAGAAGGTAGCGGGACATAAGTGACATTTACAGGACGAATCTATTCTGCCACTCACTTACCTCACTTATCAATTCATAATGCTTAAGATTTTAGTTTTTTCAGAAGAAAGTATAAAATTATAAACTTTAGTTAGTTTGATTATGTGTTAAACTGCTATAAGCGCAACAAAATTCGAGGTGAATTCTGTTATAACTTAAAAAATAAGAATCGCCCATAATATAAATAAAAACATTTTTCTTATATTTTATTTTAATTTTTTAAATATTTATTTAGTAGGTAGGTAAATAGTATTAATTATTAACATATTAGGAGACCAACTCAGACCAAAAGACCCGGAACAACGATAAAAATTCATTCATAAAAACAATTCGCTTTTACTGCAACATGCGCCTATAAGTTAGAAAAAAGAGAAATATTTTTAAGAAAGTGTATAACAACGCTGTATGAAACACGACATACGTATATTTAGTCTTGATACATCGAGTACAGCTATCGATTTACCAGTGTCGGCGTCTGAATAGACATATTAACATTTTAAGGTTATATTCTCAAATACGGATGCCGAAGTTTAAAAATATGAAGCTCTGATGATTTGCATATCCCCTAGACCTAGAAGTATTAAAACTACCAAAGTTTGGGATACTCTGTACATTTTTTGAATGACGGTTAGGATTAAAAAATTTACTATATTGGTATGTGCTAAAAAAAGTCACACTAAATTATTCTCAAAATGTCTTTGATTTATTTGTACTTATGATTTTGATTTGAAAGGTGTTTGAAGGTCAAGCAGTTTCAAAAGATTTACCTGAGAAATGAAATTTCTGAACGCTTTTGTTCAGTTTTGTTGTATAAGTGACTCCCGCATCATTTTAATAATATCTTTTAAATGTTCTTTGACTTTAAAAATAACATCAAAACAACTTAAAACTACCAAAATTTTTTTTCAACGTCGCATTTTACCATTCAGAATTTCATTCAGTCTTCAGTTTTATCTCTGTCTCTACAATTGGTTTAAAAAAGGCTTGCTATATTTGGTGTTCTTTGATCATTATAAGGGTTTCTTCAGAAGCACTGTTTTAGTTTTCCCTCGCATTGACTTTAAAAAGAAAAATAAAGGTTAGAGGAGAATACAATTTTGGTGATTCTTAAAGACAAAGGAAATTGAGTTATCGATGGGTCAAACAAAGATTTTAAACTTTTTTACCAAGTAAGTACGATTTTTAAAATAAATTTTGAAGTTTTTTTTTATCTGCTAGTCTTCTCCTATAGTCTATGGTATAAATAAAGAAAAAATAAATCAAAAACAGTTGTTTAATAAAGAAACACTGGTTTGTTACCAAATGCCAAATATTGTTCAATAAAGAAACACTTGTTTGTATATGATATTTTAATTCTGTTTTTCGCTTTATTATATATACAAGATGATTTTAAAAAATATAACACTATCTACGTGAAACATGTCCATATATTTTTTTAACATTTGATAGATTGTTGTTCTATCTGCAAGCGCGTGCACATTTTATTAAGTTTCTACCATTCGGTTTAATGCTGTACTGAAAAGCTTGAATGAGAGATTTGTGGCAACCACTTACTATTTTAAGAAGTTCAGCCTTCTTCGTTTATACATTATGTTACACCAAACCTATAGTGCAATAATTTATGTGACACATGTCAGACTTTTTGTACCTAACTTCGAACATTAAACCAGATTTTCTAAGGTAATCGTAAATCTTCGTTAACATTCAGGCATCTTCGGATGTTAAATCTTGAAGGATTTTGTCTAAAGTTTAAACAAAGATGAAAATGTTAACAATAATATCTTTAGCAGTTACATAGGTAGTTAGTTAAATTATCTCATTGACAAGAATGACCATTTTTTTGCTTTATTTTAAATTAAAGTTTCTTTGCTTTATTTTAAATTAAAGTGTTAGTTTTAATTCAATTTTTAAAATCAAATCTCACACAATAATAAATAGGTAACAAACAAGAATTAAACTTATAGGTAAACAACTTTTCATAGGGTGTGTTTATATAATAATGTCGTTTTGATTGCATATTAAAATAGTTTTTTCTCTTCTCATTTATTTTTGAACCAAAATTATTTTTGAACTCAAAAAACAATATGTGAAATCGGTTAAATAAGAAGTTGAGATATCAACAGAAAACTACTTTTGGTTGAGCTTTGCCTTGATAAAAATAAATTTAATTTGGATCCCCTAATTCAATACAAAAATAATTTTTCAAATCGGTCTATTTAAAGTTGTGACATCAACAAAAACCTAACAAGGTCCTAGTGACCGAGAGTTATCTTCCTAAAAAATAAAGTCAATGTGAATCCAGCACCAATCACATACAAAAATAATTTCTTAAATCGGTTCAATATATGTTGAGAAATGAGGAAAAAAAATTAAATTGGCTTTTTCATGTTTGTATCATTCTATTTGTAATAGATATAGATAACTATTCTAACCAAATACCAAAAATTTACTAAACTTGTTTAACAAAGAGGTGTGTCACACTAGACTACACCTAGTATTGGTCTTAATGCTTTTTTAACCAACATTTTGTTAATCTAACCATTTAACCAGAGCTATAATATTTTTAGTTAATAAGACCCTTTTTACACTAACCTGAGGAGACCGACCTGTCAAGTTAGTTTCCTGTCGTTCATATTGGTATTTAATCTAGCATAAAACACCAAACACATACTTCATTTATAAATATTAATGAACCTACTCAATGGCTAGTATATTTATCTCTATCAAACAACCTATAATTTACGTTAAAAATGACTATTTTTAGGTAATAAGGCCCTTTTTACACTACCCTGAGGAGACCTGTAAAGTTAGTTTCCTGCCGTTTATATGGTATTTTATCTAGCATAAAACACCACAAACATACTTCACATATGTATAGATATTAATGTACTTACTCAATAGCTACCAAAAAACCTAAATTACGTTAAAAGTGACTATTTCTCAATTGGATAACTTTTTATTAGTTTTACAAACCTATCAAAATGTAAACACAATATTAAAAAACTGGTTTTCCTAATCATACATTGATCACATGTTAAATACAAACAACTTTAATAATGCCGTTTAAACCAACATGTTAATTCGCCTAAAGGTATATTAAGGTCTTTTTGGTTAACATCCATATTTTTACACCTCACCCTGTAACCTAACGCTTTTTAAACCAACACTTCATTAATTCAACTATTACATACCTAGTTAATAAGGCCTTTCTGATTGATCTAGATCTCCTTAAAAATTAGTACAATTTAAGCCACACCAAATCAATAAAAAAAAGAATTTCTCGAATCGGTTCAATATGTGTTGAGAAATTATCGAAAAACTATTAATGCCCTTTTGGGTGATCTATTGCTCCTTAAAAATTAGCACAAGTTAAGCCACACCAATGCATTAAAAAATAATTTCTCAAATCGGTTCAATAGGTGCCGAGAAATTAGTGAAAAACTATAAAGGCTAAAATTAATACAAATTAGATATATCAATCCCATACAAAAAGAATTTCTCGAATCGGTTCAATATGTGTTGAGAAATTAGCGAAAAACTATTAATGCCCTTTTAGGTGATCTATGGCTCCTTAAAAATTAGTACAAGTTAAGCCACACCAATGCATTAAAAAATAATTTCTCGAATCGGTTCAATAGGTGCCGAGAAATTAGTGAAAAACTATTAAGGCTAAAATTAATACAAATTAGATATATCAATCCCATACAAAATGAATTTCTCGAATCGGTTCAATAGGTGCTGAGAAATTAGTGAAAAACTATTAAGGACCAAATGAGATTTGCGCATTACATCGAAATGCGTCTTTCTTGGAAACTGTCGACACAAAACATACACATATAGCGTAAAAAGTAGCTTTGCTACCCCCAGCTCATAGCGATCTTTCATTATGTACCCTTATTTTTATTTTATTTTATTATGCCTTTTGGCACTTATTTTACTTTTTTATAATACATACATCTCTTGCTTGTTTAAGCCTTTGTTTGTGTGTTTTTCCCATAGATACTAAAATTAATAAGTATTTTGATGCAGTTTTAGTTATTCTGAATTATTAACATTCAATACGTTTGCAATATTCTTGTTGACGATCATTACAACAATGAAAAATTAAAAATTGTAATTTTTATCAAATACATATTACGACAATTGCGTCACACCATATAAATAACCAACTGTATTACATAATATTGCATCATATTACGTGGTCTAGTGGTTATTGCTAATTCGATAACACAGAAACATGTGAGGGGTCATAAGGTTATCTGTTTTTTAACAAACAGAGACAATAATTATTATTATTATTATTATTAATCAACTAACGCCTGTTTTACATTCAAACATACCAGGCTAAGCTAATGAGGTCTTTTTGTTGGCTAATCTGCCAATTTTAAACCGTGTTAGATAACAACACAATAATAGGTACACATTATTTCTTGGGTCCTTCAAACTTGAACAACAGCCACGGATTACGTCACATAATAGGTAGGTGATGCAATACAAACACATATCACTATTATATCATGCATTGGTCACGTGGTGTTAAACACCACAAACAACTTTTGCCTTAATATCTTTTTAACCAACACTTCATTCATTCGTTCAGCCAGAGCTATAACAGTTAGATCATAAATTAAAATTTAGAACACAGTAAGATGGACTTTCAATATAATTATTGGTCAACTAAAATTGACTTTGAACTAGAAGGACTTTTAGAAGAGAAAAGTTATGAAAATATTTATAAATGGTTAGCAGAATGGATATCTTTTGGGTTTGATTCATGCAGGTACATCATTGAGGAAAAACTACCAACATTATACCCATTATTACCTACAATATGGAAACGTAAATTAACAGATGCAGCGCTGGAATATTCGAAAATATATCCAAACTATGACGTGAAAAAACATCTTCAATCAATTATTTTTAAATTTGATGGTCGAGATGAGTGTGGTTTATATGATATATATGAATAAAAATATATAATTAAAACATACTTTGAGTTTTTTATTTTAGAATTATTTACTTTGAGACATCCTGTACAGCATAAGTAACCAGCTGTATTAAATAAAACAGGAACGTGTGTGGGGTCACTAAGGTTATAAACAATGCATACACAATGATAATAGATACACAGACAATCCCGATTCATTTTAACAAATATTTTTAGAAATTATTTTATTTTATAACCAACAATTACCTAAGGCCTTTTTCACATTAAGACTTACCTAGACCAGGCTAAGCTAGTGAAGTAGCTATCTTACTAAAAAATTTAAAAAAAACACCCCATTTTACCTACTCTCGCATTGGCACCTAACTCATTGACCAATAGGGCCTTTCAACAGCCTCTGGTTGTTGCGTCATTGCTCACAACTTCTTACACACTTCTTTTAGTCCCAAGGTCAAACTATTTTCACTTCTTCAGCAACAGGCCATCCACTTCGGAGAAGTGGATGGCATGGTTACCATTGTAGCCAGAACCTCCACTACTGTACTACTAGCATTTATTTGGTAAGAGTTGGAGTTCCGCCCATCCAGTGCAACATAAATGGATCTATCCTTAAGGTAACTTTCAAACCAAGTGCAAAGTCTCGGCGACAATCCCGTTGCTTTGAGCTTGTTGAGCAGATTTTCATGCCAGACTTTATCGAATGCTTTAGATATATCTAAGGCAATTGTTCTTGTTTCACCTCGCAACTCAATCGCTTTTTGCCATAAGTGAGTGACGTATGTAAGTAAATCGCCAGTTGACTTATATTTTCGAAATCCGTATTGCTTGTCGTTGATAATTTTGTACTTTTCCAAGTACTTGGTTAGGTGATTGTTCAGAACTCTTTCCATTACTTTTGATATCACCGGAAGTAGAGCAATTGGTCTATAGTTTAACGGATCTGTCTTTTTTCCTTTCTTTGGAATGGGTTGTACTGCGGCAGACTTCCATGATTATGGATATACTCCTTGCCTATAAGATAAATTGAATAATTTGGCGAAAGTTGGGGTGAGTTCGCTAGCACAATTTTTGAGTACTATCGCGGGAATGCCATCTGGACCCATTGCTTTGTTTGTATCCAACTTTTTAAGGGATTTTCGTATTTCTCTGTGACAAAAGGGTACCTCTGGCATACTGTGGGAAACCCTTTCAATGAACGGTGGAGTCTTTCCATTTGGGACTGTTAGGTTTGAGTTGGAGGAAAAGATTTTGGTCAGCATATTGGCTTTTTCCTCTGATGTTGTGGCTAAGTGAGTATTTTTATCTGTAAGTGGTGGTATGGATGACTTGGTGAAGTTTGATCCAACGGCTTTTGCAAGAGACCAAAAGGACCTAGAACTACTTGGACAATTCAGCAACTTGTTTTTTATTCTTTGATTGTATGTTTCTTTGGCGGCGTCAATAGTAATTTTGCAACTATTTCTGGCTTCTATAAATTCTGTGTGGTTTTGAGCGGTTTGTTGTCGTTTCCAAAGGTTATATGCTCTGTGTTTTTTCTGTACAGCCGTTTGACACTGGCTGTTGAACCAAGGTTTTGCATTAGCTCTGCGTTTTATTGTATGTGGGATATATGCATCCATTCCAGATAAGATTACTTTTGTTATTTCATTACAGCAAATAGTGGGATCAGCTGTTTTAAAGCAAACCTCTTGCCATGGAAAATCCAGGTAAAACTGTTTAAGGTCATTCCATTTTGCCGATTTATAGTGCCACATTTTACGAGGAAGTGATTGTTGGCTTGGCGGTATGAACATTTCGCACTTTGTTCTTATAAGTTTTGTGATCGGATGAACCAAGTGGGGGATCTACTTGAATTGTGTACAAGTCAGGATTTGTAGTTAGGAACAAGTCTAAAAGCGCTGCAAATTCACCCCTTTCTGAGATACGGGTAGGTTCATCGACAAGCTGCGTTAGACCACAACTTATGGCAAAAGCTTCTGCTTCCCTGCCTTCATTATCTGTTTTGTTGTGGTGTTTTAGCCAGGGTATATTGTGGACGTTGAAATCGCCTAAAAAAACAATTTCCGCATGTGGATAGTTAGACTGTATACTATCACAGTTTTCGGATAATGTCGCAAAAAAGTTTTGATACTCGGTGTTACTTGGCGGTCGGTAGAGGCAGCAAATGAACTTAGTAGATGACTTTGAGGTGAATTTCAGCCATATGATATCGAGGTTCGCTGGTTCTAGCTTCTCCTCTCGATGACATGAAAGGTCATTTTTAATGTACACACAGATCCCAAAATTATGTCGAAACTCGACACAATTGGCAAATAAAAACATCTGTAAAGGCAGAAGCTGCCCGACACGTAATAATTGGATTTCAAACTAATAGAGAAGATCAACCAGGAGCTGACAGAGCAAGATTTGATCACATCAATTTAAGAAATATTCATGTTTACTTGAATGGAGAGAGATATCCCTATAACGAGATCTTTTTGGATATTGATAAAAACCAGTTTGCATCGGCGTATAAAATGTATTCAAAATTTTAAAGTTCCTACTACGGAGTCCCTATCACTGATCCGCTATTTTCACCTTTAGAATACTTGAAGCTGGCGCCATTGCTGTATATTGATACAACCTTTCAGAGGGATACTGTGAAATCTTCCAACATTACCATGAGAGTAACCTTTGAAACTCACAAAGACGTTCCAGCAAAAACAACCGCATTCTGTCTCGTAATATATGATAAAATGTTTTCCTACAACCCACTGACGAAAACTGTCAGACAGGTATAAGTTTTTAGTGTTTACAATGCCATCACATAGTGTACGGCAAAAGTTGCAACAAGAGAGATATCATCGTCGTCTGGAAAAGCATTTAAACAATTTGCAAGAGTTAAAAAGGATTTTGGAAATGTATGAAATGAAGCAGCAAGTTTTTAAAAAGTTTAATCTGTTAAAGCTAACAAAGGAATTTACAGACTTTGCAGACAAAAAACAAAAATTATAAATAAAATATATATATTTTTTTTTAATAAGCAAACTTTAATAGCGTCTGCGCACTGAATCACGCCCTCATTTTTATGACCTATATAAGGAGGAATCACTCCACGCCAGATTCATAATTAACCAGTAACAGTGAATAAGAAGATGTATTACAGTGACTCCAGTTGTACCAGTTTTGGTAGTGATTACTCTTCCGGATACCATTCCGGACCTGGTTTTGAAAATGATGTTGACAACAATACTTGGAACGCCCCCCAACTAATTTGTGAAAGCATACTTCGGTTGAATGATGTGTATAATATGCTTAGTACTGGACTACACGTTTCGCTGCTAGAAGAATTTACTCCAATTATTAAACTCGAGAATAGTGTTGATAAGAAATGGGTGTGCATAAACCCGCAAGAGTTGCCCGAGTTGATCAAAATTTTAAGAGATATTTACGAAAACTACTTTTTAAAAGGCATACAATCTGAATGAAAATTTACTAAATTTTCCATATTACCTGATATTTTGGGAGAAGTGAAAGTTGTTAAATTTGCAAGAAATAATAAAAACATCATCTTGTTTCAAAATGACTTGGAAGAATTTTTATATTTGGAATTTTTTTGCAGGACAAAATCCAAAGACTTGTTAGAATAAACTTTAGTGGTTTTTATAACCGATGTGTTAAAGTTGCGAGTACTCTGTGTTTTGATGAACAGTATTCACATGTTTTCTTTGTTTTAAATAGTTTAGCAAAGTTAGTTGATAGTTTAGAAATATGTATTATAAAAGAGCTTTTATTTATTAACTCACAAAAAGTTGTAAATGATACTTTATATATTCGGAGCATTAATAAACATTTGCAATAAAAACAATGTTTTTTTTTTATTTGATAATCCCTTTATTATAGGCTTAAAATAAAAAATAGCATTCTGTACAATTCCTTCCTTTAAACACTACATCCCTTAAATAATAGGAATTAAAATAAACAAATAAAAAAAAAATGAGATATCCTACACCACTAAAATTTATACATTTTTAGTTATACGTTTTTAAGAAGACACATAAAAAATAGTACAATTCAAATTTTTTCTACAAACTAAAAAAAAAATACATTAATTTAATCACTGATAGTGTGCATGTCGTGTTCGGTATTAGGAATCTTTTATTATCGTTCTGTTAGGTTCTTGTTAATGACATATTTCTTAACACCTTTTGACTTTTTGGTTTCTTTCGAAAGAGATTTCACGTAATATGCCTTAACACCGGTTTCTATGAACGTTTGAATTGGATCTCCAGCAAATGCATCCTTCATTCTACCCAATATAGAGAGATTTTTTGTTATATTATATTGGGTATTCTCATCTATCGAAGTTTTGGGGATTTTCTTTGATAAATTTATAAAAATCGTCAGTAAAAACCTTAATTATTTGAGAATCTGTGTCGCAGTACATCATTGTCGCATTCGATCCAAATTCCTTCTCTATAACGTTATAGAAAAACTCATACATCACCGTTTCAGGAAGATCTAGAATACAGAAACCCAAATATATGGGTTTGTTATAGCAAATTTTTAATTTTTCCATCTGGATGGCAACAAGGTTTTCGGTAAAGATTGAGGAACTTTTGTAATTTGGTCTGCTCAATAGGGATCTTGCACCTTCCCTTCTTAAATAACTGTTCCAACTTATTACAAGTTTGATGTCATTATATTTGTCTACATTTTCCATTGTTTTTCCAAAGACGGCATTGTTGAATAATTTGTATAAATCACGTTCAAGATTGCTTTTACTTTTATTTCGTAAGTCGGTATTTGTATCCATGTATTCTTTCAACCACTCTGATTGTTGAAACTCGATTATTCTGTAAATTTTGGTAATCTTTAGACCATTTTGAAGCGCCTGTTTTAAATTCCTGTAATGTATGATGTATTTGTTTTTATCATTTAGATTTGGAATTAGTTTGGGAATTTTGGATTTTGATCCCGGTGGTATTATGTTCTCAGCTAAAAAGGGAAAATCGGCATGTTTGTCATGCAATTCTCTGGTATATCGAGGTCATTAAAATTTGAAGTTTCTTGTTCTTTTAAACATCTAAATCCTCCTGTTGGAAGAGTTTGAGACATGCTATGCCCGTATAGATTCGTTGCATCAAGATACATTATGTAGGAAGAGGGTTTACTTGGATAATATTCGGGTAGGTATTTGTTATTTGCATAGTGTAATCTCTCACTACACTGACTAATTCCACCCCTTATTCCTTTTTTAAAGAAATGGAGCATGTCGATGTCTGTAAGCAGCTCCAATTCGACTTTAGTAATTTTCAACATGCGGTCAAATGATAAGGATGGACGAGTAAAGTATTGAGCAGGATCAAGCCTGTATGTATTTATCGATTTGCTCCTAAATTCTTCAAAAACATTGGTTAGTAACAAACAATGATTTAATAAATATAAGTCGGCATATTCACCCAAATTCTGACAGTTAAACACCTCCCACACTTTCTTTGCTCGCTCGTAATCATCATCAGATATATGTTCTTCTCTTAGATGATCATAAAATTGATCTTTTGTTGGCAGGTTTTTGTCCTCCAATTTATTTAAGTCTGTTAAATAACTGTAGGGAATCAAATTTTTCTTGGGTGTCAAAGTGTTTTCTTGTCTCCAAAAACATATTAGTATCAAATCCCTTACTAAGAGTATCCAGCGAGCCTGCCAAAAATTTAAAGCTGTCTAGAAATCGCATTTTTAAATATTTGTTTACCATCTTTCCCTCTGAGTCTTTATAGCTGTCTACATAGAGTGATTTGGTGAATGAAATGTAATTTTCCTTGTTTTTCGCTATCACATCAATATTGTCTTCATGGCAACACAGCTCCTTGATAAACATGTGACAGTCATAACCTCTTAGATTGTGAAAAAATATTGGTACGAATGATGGTATCTTATGTTGTACGTTGCATATTGAGTGTGTGGCAAGATAGCGCTTTTTCCCTGTTATGTGACAATGATCAGTCACAATTTTTTCTTCTGTTGTAAAAGGTTCATCACAAATGCCACACGTTTTTGCTGATTGTTTTAAAAACCTTTCTTGTGTGGTCAAAGGTGTCATTGGAGTGATTTCTTTTAAGTATTGCAAATGCATATGGTATATGTATAATATTTTTAATTGTATATGATCTGTTGGGATCTGGTTCACAAACTTCCATTGGTTGCAAAGTTGTCTCACAGTCTGCATAGACCAGGAATGGTATTTTTAATTGTTTTTCATAGCTATTAAACTTTAAAATACTTTCCTTAATCAATCTACCATATTTATCTTTCTTCCATTCAGTGGAAGGTGTTTTCACATAAACCTGGCCACAATCCTGTTGCTGATGACGTAGCAAATGTTGTGGAGTATAAAAGTGAATCAAACAACCATCACAAAAATAAAGTTTGGTATTGTATGATGTAATATGACTTCTTACCAAACGTGAAAGGTCTTTTATCCAACAGTAGTGGGTTTTAACACCTTCAAATAGTAATAGTAAGTTGATATGCTTCTGAAGTCGTCGTCCAGAATAATGAAGTGGTCCCACAACTTCATATTTATTATTTTCGGATTGTTACTCCAATCCATATACATTTATCGATCGATCATTTAAAGTTTCAAATTTAGATATATCTTTTACTTGAACTGGCATTTCGATACCTGTAAAGTCCAGAACTGATGAATAATGGGGATATGATGTGGTTCTCTTGGAGCTTTCCTGAGCTGGATACAAAGCTGATGTGACTGCCCATGCAAAACAAGCATTATCGCTATTTTGAACATTCACTACAGCCTCTTTACTCTCTATACTTTTCGGTAACTTGATATATGAGTTACCTTTGAGAGGTGTATACCTATTTATGTTGACTTCCAGGTGAAAAATCCTGTGCAAGGCCCAACCTGATCCACTCTCCTGGAATTCTGTACTTTGAGCCAGCATTTAATCCACAAAAGACAGGTCGGAGCCTTCACATACTATCAGATTGGAAGTATTGAATGATTTTATTGAGCATATTTCTTTGATTGGATGCAAAAACTCTGCAAATAACTCCATATTAACCTTTACAGTACAATGTTCGTCGATTGATTTTTGTAATAACTGCAACACTTGGTTCTTCATCTCAGCAAAACATCTTTTCTAGTCCATTTCGGAATTCCGACAAAGTAATCTATAACTTGCCAACCTCGAATTAAAAGAGTTTGTAAAATAAATACCTCATCAGACAGTTGTTTACATGATTTATTCCGGTGTGCTTCACTGCGTTGATGTGCCATCAAATATCGTTTCTGGATATCGACATCACAGATTGTGCATAGCTCCGTTTCAATATTAGAGCTCTTTTTTGATGTTGAAGGTAAATCAACACGAGTTTTTAACTTACATTCCTTTTTCTGGTGTCGTCTTAAATGTTCTTCACGGGAAAAATTCTTTTCACATCTTTCACATCGATTTTCAATTTTTTGTTTCTTCGAAGGGCTATGGTCGGCGGTGGCTTCAACCTTACAATTATCTCGTTGATGACGTCTTAAACCTTTAAGATATGCAAAAGATTTGTTGCAAACAGTGCACAAATGCATTTTTATATACTGAATATAAAAAACTTTCACTGATCGTTTACCACTTTTAACAGTTTTAAATATGATGCAATTTGCACTGACTTTCGTTTAACCTACTTTAGTTTATATATAGTTATGTGTACAAGCAACTGCTCGCGGTCCACCAATGAAAAGCCAGGAACGTTGTTGAAGGTTCTCGAATACTTTCGAGCCCAAGCGCTGCAGTGGAACCGCGAGTCCGAATGACCTACGTAAAAATCAGGCCTCAGCCGGACATACAACCAAAACAAGACATTTTTTAAGTTTAATTATTCATTATTTTACAATCAGCAATTTAATCACAGTTTGTAAGTATGTTTTTAAAATCGTTTGTTAACAGTTATTTATTTTACAATAGAATCAGCGCATATAAGTATTAGGATTGCATCATAACGCAAAACAGTTGAAATGAAAATCCATTATGTATTGTAAACTTTTGACAGATTCTTCTGAATAAAGAAATGTTGAACTTTAAACTACTAACACAGAATATCAAGATTTCTAACTTAATCACACAATGTAGTACACAAACCTAAGCTTCTTAACATTTAATAAACCATAATAATTCAAAGGTAATATTTAGACAACCTGTGTCGTGGTACTAGGGACAAATACATCGCGCAGCGCCATCTATTCACAGCATTCGAAAGATAGACATGTATTAATTGAAAGCAGCAACGCTAACGGCTAACGCCATCTCTTCACAGCACTCGAAAGCTAGATATTTTTATATTGAAAAATACCAATGCATAGTTTCAAATACAGATTTCTGTATTGAAAAGTACAAATGGATATTTTTGATCGCAGATTTCTGTAATTTTTATGTTATATTTACAGAAAACTGTATTATTATTACATTTTGCAAAATGCATGAATTTGTTTATCAAACCTGACCTGTGTTGGTTATTTCGTTAAATTTTTGGTTCGGTTAGTCACATTTCTTGAATTGACTTTAAGATAATTAGCTCACACTACTACTATACTATAATAGTGTGAGCTATGGTGATCCTAATTTTTTCGGAAAAAAAAAGTTGCTCCGATTTTAAAAATTTTTATATATCTTTGCGTTTCACATGATTTTGAAACTTTTTTGTTGCGCCGTCGGTCTGTCTGTCTGTCTGTCTGTCTGTCTGTCTGTATGTCTGTCTGTAACGACCAACGCGCATAACTCAAAAACGGCTTGCCCGATTTTAATGAAATTTGGTACCCTGGCTGGGTTTTGGGTCGAGATGGTACCATTTAAAAATGAACAAAATCCACCAAACACAAGCCAAATAAAAGGGTGGGGGTAGATTTCAAAAATTAGAGTTTATGTAAAAATATAGCGTGTGTGATATCAAACGAAAGGTAATTGAGTCCGGAGTTAAACAAAATACATTTTAATTAAAATAAAAAAAAGGGTGGGGGTAAATTTCAAAAATTAGTGTTTAAGTCAAAACGTGGCTTGTATAGTATCAAACGAAAGGTAATTGAGTATGGAGTTCAATAAAATATACTTCAGTTTTTAGATATATTAGCTTTCACGTAGATACACTATAACTATAGTATCCAGTGTGAGCTTAGGTGCCCTTAGATTGGCAGAGTATTTTTTTATGTTTTTATAATTTCAACTATAGTAGCACGCGGTTAGCTCAATTTGATGCTAGGGTAACACGCGGGTTCTCGTTGCTTTTTCTCAATATCGTCTAAAAAAACACAAGAGTACTTGGGCTAGAACTTCTGGATTTTTTATAATTTTGACAATTTTTTTTGACTACACATTTTCAATTAATTTTTGCTTCGGTTTGCTCGATTTTCGTAAAATTAACTGATTTTAGAGGTCGTCGAATAGCGCGACAGATTCGGTTTGCTCGATTTTTTCATTCAATTTTTGCTTACGTTCGCTCGTTTTTAGTAAAATTGACTGATTTTAGAGGTCGATTGCTTCGGTTCACTCGATTTTTTCGTTCAATTTTTGCTACGGTTCGCTCGTTTTTCGTAAAATTGACTAATTTTAGAGGTCGTCGAATAAGGCTCCGCCCACCCCCCTCCCAAAAGTGCCCTAGAACCCCTATAAACCCACCACTCTTCTATTTTTTTTTCCCATAGCCAACTTTGTTATTTCTTATGACCGCCATATTGGATGTATACTTCAATAAGAGCATAAAAGGAGCATATAAACCTTTGGATGACGGAAAATGGGAATTTATTTAAAAAAATAGTTTTTCACTTAGTTGGCTGTTAAACAAATGCCGTAGTTGTGTTTGTTGTCATACCTACCTTTCAAAAAAATTTCATTTATTTGATTTATATGCAAATCTTTAAGGGGTCGATAGATATAAATATTTTAAGAAAATGAAAATACCGTGTCAAAGGATTTTTTTTTAAATTTACTTTAAATACTAATAATTGCATCCCCTATACGTTTTCAGTGAGCCACCCTGTGTATTCCTTTAAATTATATATATTTTACCTCTTTATAAAACCTATAAAGAGGCCTGAATGATGACACGCATGTTTTATCACTCTACTTGTTTTGTTAAAAGAGTTTTGATTTTTTTTTCTGGGTAATAAATTTTGTACATTAAATACATAAAATATGTATAAAATGGCAAATAAATATATTTTATTTACCTTACTAAACTGATAACGGTAATTGCCACATATGATTGAACAAGCTTACCTATGTATGTATTAACGCTAAAAAAATAATGACAGATGTGGCTTTACTCGGGCGTTGCGATCTCTGTATTGAGCGTTGTTATATAATACGAACAATTCTCGCGCGCTCGCTTAAGGCGCTTCTAGCTGTAGATATTTAGGAATTAAAAACTGATTACAGTAATGACGTTCTAGTAGGGTACGCATATAAAATATTATTAAAAAAAAAATCAGAATAATATTTGTTTTAAACAAACGGTGATACATACTTATAAAATATAATAATATAATATAATATAAACTAAAATCAGTTCTGCAACACCTATTGTGAACTATCTTTATCCCGGCTATGACCTACACCACCGATTTCGACATAATTTTGGGATCTGTGTGTACATTAAAAATGACCTATCATGTCATCGAGAGGAGAAGCTAGAACCAGCGAACCTCGATATCATATGGCTCAAATTCACCTCAAAATCATCGACCAAGTTCATTTGCTGCCTCTACCGACCGCCAAGTAACACCGAGTATCAAAACTTTTTTGCGACATTATCCGAAAACTGTGATAGTATACAGTCTAACTATCCACATGCGGAAATTGTTTTTTTAGGCGATTTCAACGTCCACAATATACAATGGCTAAAACACCACAACAAAACAGATAATGAAGGCAGGGAAGCAGAAGCTTTTGCCATAAGTTGTGGTCTAACGCAGCTTGTCGATGAACCTACCCGTATCTCAGAAAGGGGTGAACTTGCAGCGCTTTTAGACTTGTTCCTAACTACAAATCCTGACTTGTACACAATTCAAGTAGATCCCCCACTTGGTTCATCCGATCATAAACTTATAAGAACAAAGTGCGAAATGTTCATACCGCCAAGCCAACAATCACTTCCTCGTAAAATGTGGCACTATAAATCGGCAAAATGGAATGACCTTAAACAGTTTTGCTTTAAAACAGCTGATCCCACTATTTGCTGTAATGAAATAACAAAAGTAATCTTATCTGGAATGGATGCACATACAATAAAACGCAGAGCTAATGCAAAACCTTGGTTCAACAGCCAGTGTCAAACGGCTGTACAGAAAAAACACAGAGCATATAACCTTTGGAAACGACAACAAACCGCTCAAAACCACACAGAATTTATAGAAGACAGAAATAGTTGCAAAATTACTATTGACGCCGCCAAAGAATCATACAATCAAAGAATAAAAAACAGGTTGCTGAATTGTCCAAGTAGTTCTAGGTCCTTTTGGTATCTTGCAAAAGCCGTTGGATCAAACTTCACCAAGTCATCCATACCACCACTTACAGATAAAAATACTCACTTAGCCACAACATCAGAGGAAAAAGCCAATATGCTGGCCAAAATCTTTTCCCCCAACTCAAACCTAACAGTGCCAAATGGAAAAACTCCACCGTTCATTGAAAGGGTTTCCCACAGTATGCCAGAGGTACCCTTTTGTCACAGAGAAATACGAAAATCCCTTAAAAAGTTGGATACAAACAAAGCAATGGGTCCAGATGGCATTCCCGCGATAGTACTCAAAAATTGTGCTAGCGAACTCACCCCAACTTTCGCAAAATTATTCAATTTATCTTATAGGCAAGGAGTATATCCATCATCATGGAAGTCTGCCGCAGTACAACCCATTCCAAAGAAAGGAAAAAAGACAGATCCGTTAAACTATAGACCAATTGCTCTACTTCCGGTGATATCAAAAGTAATGGAGAGAGTTGTGAACAATCACCTAACCAAGTACTCGGAAAAGTACAAAATTATCAACGACAAGCAATACGGATTTCGAAAATATAGGTCAACTGGCGATTTACTTACATACGTCACTCACTTATGGCAAAAAGCGATTGAGTTGCGAGGTGAAACAAGAACAATTGCCTTAGATATATCTAAAGCATTCGATAAAGTCTGGCATGAAAATCTGCTCAACAAGCTCAAAGCAACGGGATTGTCGCCGAGACTTTGCACTTGGTTTGAGAGTTACCTTAAGGATAGATCCATTTATGTTGCACTGGATGGCCGGAACTCCAACTCTTACCAAATAAATGCTGGTGTGCCACAGGGAGCAATCCTTTCGCCAACACTTTTTCTGATTTACATAAATGACCTCATAGATAAAACAGTAAATCCACTTTATTGCTTTGCAGATGATGGCAATGTAGTCTCCTCAGTCATACCACCCACATGTCCCTCCGCACGTGAATTCCATTACCTTAGACTAACTGAAATATCACAGATAAATAACGACTTGGAGATAATAGAGGACTGGGGCAACAAAAACCTTATACAGTTCAACGCGCAGAAAACCCAAGCAGCCCTGTTTTCAAAAAAGACCAGCACCGGTGAGCCAAACATCATGCTATCTGGAAGTGCTGTCGCATTGCAGAGCCAGTTGAACATCTTAGGAGTCACTGCAGAGACCAACATGTCTTGGCACAGTCACGTAGCAGATATAGCTAAAAGGGCGTCCCAAAAGCTTGGGGTGCTATTTCGTACAAGACATCTGTATACACCAAGCCAACTGCTGACACTCTACAAAGCCCAGATTCGACCAACTATGGAGTACTGCTCACATATATGGAGTGCGGCATCCAAACATACCTTAATGCTTTTGAACACCGTGCAAAAACGAGCTATCAAGCTGATCAATGACCCCGCACTTACCCGTAGCTTGGATAGTCTCGAACATCGAAGAACTGTGGGCGATCTATCTCTCTTCTACAGGTATTATCACGGAAAATGCTCTGAAGAGTTGGCACGTATGATCCCCCCGGGAGTAGCACCTACTAGGCGAACACGTCAAACAGACGGTAACCATCAATTTATTGTCAAAATAGAGGCACCAAGAACCTCATTATATCAGAATTCATATCTCTGGAGAACAGCATCGCTGTGGAATAAACTCCCTGCGACAGTTTTCCCTGCAGGTTACAACCTGAACCGTTTCAAAACCAAAACACACCAACATTTCCGCGCACTTGCCGCTTCGCGAGCGTGATAGGGATCTCCTTGCGAGAGCGCATACCCGTAAAAAAAAAAACATAAACATTAAACTAGAGTTATAGGGCAATATAATGTTGAAATTCGTATGATATATTAGGTTTTTTTATTTTAGTGGATGCAAACCTCTAACCGGTTAAGATAACAGAGTATGACGTTTGGGCCAGTCTTACACAAATATTAACAATAAATAGCAACTTCAGTATCAAACTAAATGCAGTGCTTTAGAGTAATGTTGGAGGCAATTTTCTTTGTACAAGAGAAATAACTAATATACTAAACACTAATTTAATTTTCGATGGTTACCCTTTTTCAATAATGACCTATACATGTTCGGCTCGTGCGAGTCGCGCTAACTGGCAAAGCCATTTTGTTTTAGGCTAGTAAGAGTCGGGTTACAAACTTTTTGTTGCAGCGTAAAAAGTAACCCTTTAGTCCCTAGGTTTATCACATCACACGCCTATCACAGTACAAATTTCTTCTCACCCATCTTCTTTTAAATGTTTTTTAAATAGTCTTTTTTCTTTGTATCCCATATGCCAGGTCTATTCTTTTAATTTTCAATTAAAACCAATACTTGTTCATCATTCGTTGTATTAATTTTGATTTGAAATGCATCAAACGACGTCCACGATTGAACTACGAATCCCTTTGTTTTCGCATCGAAGATCGCCGGCTTTCGGGTCACGACGAGCGGCTTCTTGCGTTCTCGCGATCATGCCTTTTTCACGTCCAAACTAGCGAATATCCGTTCGTTGTTCAAAGCTCGAAGCTCGTCGCTCGGTAATGAGGACCCGTCTTTACAACTTGTTTGGCCCACCCCGTATTTCATTGTAAAGAATTCCGTGAGACAAATATCTTGCCTTTATCATGGACAGATTTGCCTTTATCTAAATATGGCCTAACAAAACACATTACAATGTGTGACAATCTCATTAAAATAAAGCCAAATAAATAATTAGTTTCTACCCTCTGGAGGGAATCTAGACAAACACAACCGTATAACAGACTTTGCCGTTTTGGTTAGACAATTAACTGAAATGTGGATGGAATTTAAAGTTAACCTTTTTTATTGGACCGCAAAAATGTAGCACAGTATCAAAACATTATAACTTTCGAACTAAACCATCGATTTTAAAGAAACAAACTGTTCTTCACAGGGAAATGGTCAGGCTTTTTAACAAAAATGTTTAATCAGAGTCAAATTTAATTAAGCTCGCCATCTTAGATTTCAAGGTGGTGGCATATATTAATAAATACTTTTATAGAGCGATGATTAATACTAATGCTTTTTATTTCGTTAAATCTTATTTATGGGAAAATTATTTCACACAAAATTGAGAGTGCAATCGTATAATTAGTAAAGCAAAGCATTTTAAAAAATTTCCGAAACAAGGAATAAGGGAACGTCTTTGAAGTCATGTTTAAAGTTGTCTGCCATATTGGAATTTAAGATATCGGACAAAAGTCTCATTAATTCCTTGCAAGTGCAGTTTCAGTAGTTAGTTTAGTTCAAAAGTCATAATGTAAAATATTTTATCCGGTGTTTTTGATCCACCCGATATAAATAGGGGGAAAGGTAAATTCATCACCAACCGCAAGGGCTTTCAAATTGGACAGGTATTTTCCCCACCAGATAATATATAAGGGTGTATTAATCCGATAGGTATTTCCCTTACTCGTTAATAATAAACGTACGTAGATATTTTTAATTAAATCAACTTTACTGTACACAGCTTCGATAATAAAAATTGCGCATAAACTAACCTGGGGGGATTTAATGAAAACCTAACCAAAACTGTTCAGACTATTCAGGAGATAAGTCACATGCTACTGCAATTTTTAATGGGAATTTTGATAATCCAGTCTTTAAGCATTTTCCAGTCGATATGAACCGGCTCGAAAAACTGTTAATGAGCAGTACTCATTACCAGTTAATACTTATTATCAGTTAGGTAACTTCAGTTTTGAACCCAAACCATTGAAAAAATAGTTTTAAACAAAAAGTATATTTAAGCCTTTTCTACTTTAAGTACTTTTTTGAGAGCTGTCCTTAAAATAACAAATGTTACCCAAACCATGCAAATAAGATATCCCCACACCATGTTTAAAAGTTTATCATTAATGCCCCTTTTCCAATTATTCCATTGGAATGGCCGCGGCTTGTGCCGTAGGCAAGGTGAAGCAGTACATTATAAATACCGGTATAATTTTTTTCAAGGGTATCCAGGGGAAATCATGCATAAAGACACCCGGCCCTTCTTCCTAGCAGAGTCATTCCTTCTCTGCTAAAAAAGGTCGGGTATGTAGTCCTTGCCATAGGCAATTACACTTTTGTGACATTTCCAACCTCTTTATTTATCATATGTATACTGAGAGCAACAAAAAAAAAATATTATTTTTATCTGTGCGTTTTTGTTGGTCAACCCACAGTCTGTATCTTTTTATCCAGAGACAATGACAGTTTTACTTTTATTTATTTATTTTTTTTTGATAACCAAACAGTTTTAAGTTTTACCTTTAATTTTACACCAACATGACATATTTACTCTTTTTAATATATTTCTGGTTAGGAGTAATGTTTACTTCATGTCAAAGTCACAAAATTGTAACTGCGTATGGCAAGAACTATACTCCTTGAGCATCGTACACCGGTTGAAAGAAATCAGCAACATAATTATAGTAATTTTTTTTTATATATAATGTCGTTTTATTGTTTTAACTGAGTTCTAGGACGCAATGAATTTTAAAAGAGAATAACGTATGTACCGGTGTTTATAATGTAGCGTTTCACCTCGCCTGCGGCACAAGCCGCCGCTGCATTGGAAGTAAAAATTCTAAGAGATGCATTTAATAAGGCGCTGACTGTGACAAAGCACGGCCCCCCGACACAAAATATGATTTCGGAACGTACCACCAACTAATCTAATCGTGTCATTGACTGAACTTATACATTATCATCCGATTATTTACCATCTCTTTTTAAACTAATGTATCAGTAAGGGCGCTTAATATTATTAAACATACATGATTCTAATAACTAAACAGTGGTCTACTCGGTTTATTTACTAAACTCACACATTGTCATCCAGCTACTTATTCTCTCTTTTTAACCCAAAGTAGTGGGACGGGCGCACCCAATCTAAAACAGTCATGCCATTTTGACAATCAACGTCAGTCGATTTTCTGATGCACACAGTGGGCTCGCGGACCTAATTTTTGGCCAAAAAGGGTTAAATTAAAAATATACTGAAACTTCTAAACACCTTTACTAAAAAGAGTAGATAGTCCAGCAGGCCTTGAACAACTATGATTTAATTGACGTAGCTTTCAGTTAAGAAGTGTCATTTTTCGCGTTAAAGTACCATATTTGTAAGGCGGTTTGATCCAGATTTTAAGCCATTTTACGACAATATTTTATGTTGTATAAAATTCGCATGAAACAAATTTTGTAAAGAGGTAGGGGAAAGAGGGGCAAAATGGGGTACGCGGGTAAAAGGGGATATCGCAGTTTTAAGTAAATTGCGCAAAAATAAAACCTCTTAATATCAGATGTTTTATCCTTATGACTGGTTCAACTCTCTGCAATGTGATTGGTGCCGGTCGGCTGAGCTTAAGTTGGTTTTTGCCCTATGTGATGTGCGCTGCTTATTGTAAAAATATCTTGCACATTTTGTGACGGTAAGTACATTTTTTACAGACTTCTAAAATTTTGTTTACATTGAAAAAGTAGTGGGTTTATGTAGTCGTATTTTATGTTGTCTTTGCAAAAAATTGAAGCAAAATTTGTGTAGGACAGTCGACAGCGATGACTTGGTTACTAAATTTAATTATTATAAAATGTATTTACATTATATTACAACTTTTTATTTTTTAAATATGTATTTTTAACTTGTTTAATATTTTAATAAATAAAACTGGTCTTATAAAAATATTGATTCTAAATTACACAACCTCCCGGCCCGTTTCGCCACATAGGCACCCCATTTTACCAAAGGCAACTTTTTACAAAATTAAAAATAAAAGTATGATGGAGTTCTAAATCGTTTAAACTGAAAAGTAGAACATAAAGATAACGTATCTAGCCAACTTAATTCCAAATAACGAACGCAATGGTGAATGGTAATTGGAGAAATAAGCCTATAAAATTAAGTCTCCCATTTTGCCCCCTTTCCCCTAATTAGACTTTCTACCTGTACATTTTGATTCCAATTTTGATGGATAGACAGTTCAGACAATGGTTTTTGCATGGCATTTCTGAGATTCTGTAAAAATATAGAATTCTTATAAATGTTGAACAAAAATTTTGCTTCCCTCATCAACCATGTTTTAAAATTTTTATTTTTATAAAGAGTATGTATACATATTTTTAAAAAATTGTACTTTAAAATCTGCTGCCACAAGTTGCCCGTATGAAAGATATTATTAATTTACTAAAAATGGATTTCTTCGAGAAAAACTCAAACTCCAAAAAAAGCATGTCAAAATGCAAAAGTTTTTGTCTATTATTTTTAAAGCACTTTAGGCTAAATTAAAGAAATAAACATTGAAAAATTTATTAATAAAAAATATAAATAATGTATAAAAAAATTAAAAGTTCAGTGTGACACGTCATTTTAAATAAAATTTTATACTAATTTAAAAATCAAATAAAAAGATGGTCACTCCATAATACAAACCAACTGCAATATCTCAAAAACCAAAAATTACAGATGAAACTTTTATAGGTGGATTGTTTATGAAAGAAAAATGAGGTAAAAAAGCTTTTAAGGTAAACGGTCCTATTTCAAATCATCAGCAGTTTACCAAACCTGACTTTTAACAAACTAGTATAAAAAAGTGGACGCTTTAAAAATATTTATTTTGTTGGACTTAAAAACAATTTTTTCGAGAAAAATCATTCTTATTTGATTATGCAGTCGTTAAACTTGCAGGTTCTTATCCGCTGCAAAGTTAGGGTTACGTTTGTATTATTTTATATTAGTTTTTGGTAGAGCCAAAGAATAATACCGTTTAACTTTTTTAATATTCTTAATTTTTAGTTTGATTTTGAGTTTATATTATTATGTAAACTCCTCATCCTTTTCAACGCAGCTTTGTTGCACATTACACGGTGAGCTTTAACCTTAAATAACCTAAGTACCAGGTTTGACACAAAACGGTTTATAAATATAGGAAAGTCTATTGGATAAAGATTTTGGGTCCGCCGTGCAAGTTTTTTTTTGTTTGAGTAAAAAATAATAATAAGCGACGTTAAACACCGCAGAGTTCCAGATTTAATTAATATCGCTTCAAAAATGTAAAGATTCTGCATTTCGGATCCGCCATGATATTTTTTCTAGGTTTGAATGAGAAATCTTAATTATCGGCTTTACACACCCCAGAGTTCCAATTTTGATACATATCGGTTAATAAATAGAAAACTCTGCCCTTTTGGATCCGTCATATAATTTTTAAGTTTGATTTCTTAATTATACTCAACGACTTTAGACACGCCACAGTTCCAAATTTGAAACCTATTGGTAAATAAGTTTTTTAAATTTAAATCAAAAATCCAATTTAGCGACTATTAACACTAAATTTCATACTTACTGGTTCATAAATAGGAAACTTCGCCATTTTGATTGTACATACTTCTTTCTCATTTCAAAACAAAATATTGTTACAAAACCTATTTTTCTAATTTTGGTCAAAAATCAGATCCGGGAGCCCACTGTGCAGCGCTATAAGTTGGACAGCAATCAAAAATAAGCTGTGCTTTAAAAAGAGATGCAAATGAGTATGTTCCAAAATTACAATTTATGTCGGGGTGCAAATGTCAAGCTACGTCACGAGTCAGCGCCTAATTTAGTCTAGTAGTTAAGAATAGGGAACTTGTTATGGCCTCTTTAATTATTTTTTGCTGTAAATGAAAAACCATTTGACATATAAAAAAATGGTTCTAATAATTTATATTCATTTTTTTAGTTTTTTTACTTCAAATTGGAAGTTTGGAACAATATAAAAGGTACCAAGGCACTTAATTGGCATATGTTATCCTTATTAAAAATTGTAAACATATGATTTCTACAAAGAAGATTACAGTCTTTTTTAAATAAAAGGAAATTCATTTTAAACAATCTATCTTTATAAATTACCTTACTAAGCAAATACATAAAAATAAAAACGATCAGATTCTTAATCCCTTCAAGGTTAAGCTATGTTTTCTTTATCCCACTGCTGATATGTAAGATATATATTTTTAAGATATGTATACAGGGTGTCCCATAACTTAGGCTAGGGCCATACGCCATTAGCTAATAAAGAAGGTTATTTCTAAAAAAAAAGTTTATATAATGCATGGGTCTCTTTCTTTGTCGAGATACAGAGCATCAAGCTGGGTGATTTTTTTAACTTTTTTGATAATAACATAAAAAAAAGATTAAAAACATAAAGGTAGGTAAAGTCGTGTATTAGAATAAGAGCAAATATTTTTTTGGTATTAAATTTTATGAATGCTATATTAAACGCAATGTATTTCTTGATAATTTTTGTCATCAAAAATAAGTCTCTAGAAAGACATAATAATACAATATTATTGATATTTTTAAGTAAGCAAAAATTTAAATTTCTTAAAAATAATCATTTTTTATAAATTTTTAGAGGTGATTTTGGCGGAAGGACGAAAAAATATCGAAACACAAAATATCAAAAAACCAAATATCAAATTAAACGATCGAAAGTACATAATATCGAAACTATAAAATATCGAAACTACAAAATATCGAAACTACAAAATATCCAATAACAAAATATCGAAACTACAAAATATCGAAAATACAAAATATCGAAACAACAAACTATCGAAAATACAAAATATCGAAAACACAAAATATTGAATAAAAAAATATCAACAACAGAAAATTTCGGAACTTTCACCTAACCTGACCCTGACCTAATCTAACGTAACCTAATCTGATATAACAACACGAAAATAGATAGTTTCAAAAACTAACCGAACCGAACCTAATTAAACCGAACCAAAGCAAACTAAACCAACAATTTAAGAAAAAAAAACTTTCCTGAGTTCTTTCCCGGGATCCTAGGTGTGAATTCGAACCAAACCGAACCGAACCGAACCGAACCGAACCGAACCGAACCGAACCGAACGAACCGAACCGAACCGAACCGAACCGAACCGAACCGAACCGAACCGAACCGAACCGAACCGAACCGAACCGAACCGAACCGAACCGAACCGAACCGAACCGAACCGAACGAACCGAACCGAACCGAACCGAACCGAACCGAACCGAACCGAACCGAACCGAACCGAACCGAACCGAACCGAACCGAACCGAACCGAACCGAACCGAACCGAACCGAACCGAACCGAACCGAACCGAACCGAACCGAACCGAACCGAACCGAACCGAACCGAACCGAACCGAACCGAACCGAACCGAACCGAACCGAACCGAACCGAACCGAACCGAACCGAACCGAACCGACCGAACCGAACCGAACCGAACCGAACCGAACCGAACCGAACCGAACCGAACCGAACGAACCGAACCGAACCGAACCGAACCGAACCGAACCGAACCGAACCGAACCGAACCGAACCGAACCGAACCGAACCGAACCGAACCGAACCGAACCGAACCGAACCGAACCGAACCGAACCGAACCGAACCGAACCGAACCGAACCGAACCGAACCGAACCGAACCGAACCGAACCGACCGAACCGAACCGAACCGAACCGAACCGAACCGAACCGAACCGAACCGAACCGAACCGAACCGAACCGAACCGAACCGAACGGAACCGAACCGAACCGAAGCGAAGCGAAGCGAACCGAAGCGAACCGAACCAAAGCGAAGCGAACCGAACCGAACCGAACCGAACCGAACCGAACCGAACCGAACCGAACCGAACCGAACCGAACCGAACCGAACCGAACCGAACCGAACCGAACCGAACCGAACCGAACCGAACCGAACCGAACCGAACCGAACCGAACCGAACCGAACCGAACCGAACCGAACCGAACCGAACCGAACCGAACCGAACCGAACCGAACCGAACCGAACCGAACCGAACCGAACCGAACCGAACCGAACCGAACCGAACCGAACCGAACCGAACCGAACCGAACCGAACCGAACCGAACCGAACCGAACCGAACCGAACCGAACCGAACCGAACCGAACCGAACCGAACCGAACCGAACCAAACCGAACCGAACCGAACCGAACCGAACCGAACCGAACCGAACCGAACCGAACCGAACCGAACCGAACCGAACCGAACCGAACCGAACCGAACCGAACCGAACCGAACCGAACCGAACCGAACCGAACCGAACCGAACCGAACCGAACCGAACCGAACCGAACCGAACCGAACCGAACCGAACCGAACCGAACCGAACCGAACCGAACCGAACCGAACCGAACCGAACCGAACCGAACCGAACCGAACCGAACCGAACCGAACCGAACCGAACCGAACCGAACCGAACCGAACCGAACCGAACCGAACCGAACCGAACCGAACCGAACCGAACCGAACCGAACCGAACCGAACCGAACCGAACCGAACCGAACCGAACCGAACCGAACCGAACCGAACCGAACCGAACCGAACCGAACCGAACCGAACCGAACCGAACCGAACCGAACCGAACCGAACCGAACCGAACCGAACCGAACCGAACCGAACCGAACCGAACCGAACCGAACCGAACCGAACCGAACCGAACCGAACCGAACCGAACCGAACCGAACCGAACCGAACCGAACCGAACCGAACCGAACCGAACCGAACCGAACCGAACCGAACCGAAGCGAACCGAACCGAACCGAACCGAACCGAACCGAACCGAACCGAACCGAACCGAACCGAACCGAACCGAACCGAACCGAACCGAACCGAACCGAACCGAACCGAACCGAACCGAACCGAACCGAACCGAACCGAACCGAACCGAACCGAACCGAACCGAACCGAACCGAACCGAACCGAACCGAACCGAACCGAACCGAACCGAACCGCACCGCACCGCACAGCACCGCACCGCACCGCACCGCACCGCACCGCACCGCACCGCACCGCACCGCACCGCACCGCACCGCACCGCACCGCACCGCACCGCACCGCACCGCACCGCACCGCACCGCACCGCACCGAACCGAACCGAACCGAACCGAACCGAACCGAACCGAACCAAACCGAACCGAACCGAACCGAACCGAACCGAACCGAACCGAACCGAACCGAACCGAACCGAACCGAACCGAACCGAACCGAACCGAACTAAACCGAACCGAACCGAACCGAACCGAACCTATCCAAACCTAACCATACCCAACCAAACCTAATTAGCAGCGTTGTGGTTAAGTTCGGTTTGGTTTGGTTCGGTTCGGTACGGTTCGGTTCGTATTCACACCTTCTAGGATCCTGGGAAAGAATTCCTGACTGAGAGTTTTTTTTTTTTTTTAATTGTTGGTTCAGTTTGCTTTGGTTCGGTTCAGTTCGGTTCGGTTCGTTTCGGCTAGATTTGATTAGGTTTTGTCAGGTTAGATTTTTGAAACTTTTTTATGAGGTTTTGTTAGATTAGGTTAGGTTACGTCAGGGTCGGGTTATGTTAAGGTTTCGAAATTTTCTATTTTTGATTTTTGATATATGTTAATTTCGATATTTTGTATGTTTTTCGATATTTTGTATTTTCGATATTTTGTATTTTCGATATTTTGTGATTCGATATTTTGTAGTTTCGATATTTTGTAGTTTCGATATTTTGTGGTTTCGATATTTTGTAGTTTCGATATTTTGTAATTCGATAAAATGTAGTTTCGATATTTTGTTGTTTCGATATTTTGTAGTTTCGATATTTTGTATGTTTTCGATATTTTGTATTTTTTTCGATATTTTGTGTTTTTATATTTTTTCGCCCTTTTGAAAAAGGAATACTTTATTTTTGAATCACAATTAGCCTAGTATTCATTTGGCTGTGACAGATTTTCTATTGATCTGACCGACAGATGTCTGTTGATCCCCATGATATATAAACTTTTTTATCAGAAATAACCTCCTCTATCACCTGCTGCACTATGGCCCCTAAGTTATGGGACACCCGTATACAAGGTCCCACATAAAAATAACTACACGGAAATTTTGGTAACGATAAGATATACAATTTTGGTTAAATAAGAAAAGAGTTGCGGTATTCCAAGGTCCATTGAATGCTGTATCAAAATTAAATCTACCGGGGTTTAAAAAGTACTAATAATTGTGTCAAAAAATATCTTATAATATAATATCTTGAATAAATTTTAATTAAATTTAGTATTTTTGTATTAGCGACAACGGCTATTGGGCGTTGGATCTGGAGTTGTTAGTATTCAAGAAAAAGTCGAGATTAAACAAACAAACTCGGCCAATTGGCTACTATATTACTGACCACGAATGGACCAACAGGACAATAAAAATCTTTTCTGACAGTCAAGCAGCCTTAAGAGCGCTTGATTCCTATACGGTCTCATTAAGAACCGTCAGGAGCTGTAAGAATTCGCTGAATGCGCTTGGTAGCGCTAACAATGTGTCATTAGTATGGATACCAGGGCATTCTGGGCACGATGGAAATAAGGCCGCAGACCTAGCAGCGAGGGAAGCGGCATCTGCCGAATTTTTCGGCCCCGAGCCAGCCCTGGGGATATCATACAATGCTGCTAAATCAACCATATTCAAATGGAGGGAGAATAGCTTCCAAGAATACTGGATAAATATACCAGAAATGGCTCACTCTAAAGAGTTCATTAAAGGATCATGTAGAAACAGAGCCAGGAACATTATTGGACCTACCAGGCAGGAGACACGTATAGTGACTGGTCTTTTCACGGGTCACTGTCGACTGAGAGTGGCACTAACAGAAGAGACCGAATGTAGACTCTGTATGGAAGATGACGAAACAGTCAAACATGTACTGTGCGAATGTCCGGCTATTGCACGTTTACGGTAAACCTCAGATTGACTCAGAATATCTGAACAGTGTCTTACCCAAACTGAAAGCCGGCCTTTTTCGAGCATTAGGCATACAGTGGTGAGAAATCACTCAAAAGTGAGCCACAATAGACCCACTGGTGGTCGCAGTGGAAGGGCTGCAAGGCCTACTCAAATATGATCACGGTTAATTGAATGACGTAAACAATTTTTTTCTAGACCTTTTAGTTTTTTTTAAATCATGGCCAACTTTGTTTTCTCTTACATGACCCCCATATTGAACTTTAGCCTCATCAAATAGAGCTTTGCTTTTCAACCATAATCTTAGTATGACAAAACACATTAATTTAAAAAACACTTGGTTGTAAGATAAATGTCGTAATTGTGTTTGCGATCATACCTACGTAATCATAAGTCAAAAATTTGCCAATTATTGCATTTATTTGTTAAGAGTGTCAAATTTTTTCTAAAAATTATTTGAGATATTTTTTAAATTACACTACCAAAAATTAATAATTAACTACAGCTTTACCACCGTACTTTAGAATTTCTGCCGTTACTGCGTCTTTTCCAGGTGATTTGTTATTTTTTATTTTATTTAATGCTCTCTTTATTTCCGCTTTGCTTATTTCAGGTTATATTTAAAGAAAAGATACCTCCTCTTATTAAAAAGTAAAATGGATAACACGTATTTATTTTAGGTTGTTCAAGTAGAAATTTGTTTTACTTTTTGCTGCATAACAGGGTTGGATGGTCTCAAACAAACCGGCCCTGGCAATTTTTTTTTATTCGACCCTCGCTTCGGCACAAAAATTTTACGGCAAAGAAAACGAAGCCATATTGTGTTATTTTTGTTTTTGATATTATGGAGGTTCTTAAATAACATGCTAATTTTAAAGGATGTAATTTGCATTTTGAGAAAAAAACTTCATATGGACATATGTATGCATGTCCTAAATATCCTAACTTGTGAGATACAAGGTGTTTAAAGACTTTCAGAAAATCTCCCTTTTAATTAATATCTGTGAGACTGCTTTAGATATTTTTGTAAAGTTTTATATTCTGTATGCCTATATTAAACACTAAGTACCTATTAACATAATTAATACCTAATTTTTTCACAAAATGACAACTCAAAGAAAAATAAAAACGTACAAAATTTCATATAACATACAACAGCGCCCCCGTTAGTTAAAAAGCTGCAAGTATTTTTTTTTTTCTCGACGGATTTTCCATCATGTCCTATGTAATAAAATTTTTAAAAAAACTGTAAAAAAATACAAGTTACTTTTATATTAATATAAGTATATTGTATCAAGGAGATACTGTGATAATGGCACTTACTTATTAATATCTTTTTACAATAGCAATATCCAGAAGAAAAAATCGGGAGATTAAAAAATATTGTCCAATTTTTTTCTTATTTTGTGTTGCTGTTGTGAAATCTCTTTTAACACACTTTGTTGACTATTTTGGTGGGGATTGATCCCCCTGATCTCCCCCTTCGGTACGGCCTTGCCAATATCTCATATCAAACGAGTAACGCAGACCTGGAGTTACTACATACAGATTTTTTCAATTTAAATATTTAATGTTTTAATTAGTTCGTTTGTCAAATATACAAAAATAAATATTAATAATTTGGAATAGGTACAACGGGGCTTGTACCGGCCCACCGGGCATTTGCCCGGTTGCCCGCCTGTCCATCCAACCCTGCTGCATAATACGGTTCACCAATCAAGAATAGAATAGTTCATAAATAACACAAATTCGCACAAATGCAACCCATATACCGCAATAATTAATCATAACGATCCAGTTAAGCAAAAACATGCTGGGTGCAATCATAAACGATGTATTTAAAACCCATCTCTTCCCGTATACTACCCTATTCATGCTTAATTATATTAGGGCCAATTTAGCGCTTCGTAAAGCTAAATCATTTTCAGCATCCATTAAAGTGTCATGTACCTTAAGTTCAACGGGATTGTTCATGTTCTTTCAAAAGGGGGGGGGGGGAGATGCACCCGGCTCCCCTTCCTCTTGTCTTTAGTTCCGATCAACGGCACCGGCGGTTCTAGAGCAAAACTCTGGGAGGAGGGGGGGGGGTTAATAGTGAAATGGGTACCGTAAACAAGGGCACAGGAAAAAAGCGAAAAGGAAATATTCGCACTAGAAAAGAGCCCAGAAAAAGAAAAAATGCGCCCGCATAAAAAAGCGTACATCAAAAAATCGTCATAGTAAAATCGCGCACAGAGAAATTATGTAAAGAAAATGTTTGACCCTGTTTGAAAAGAAAGGAGACGTTTTCAAAAATACTGAATTTTTTTATATTTTTGAAAAAATTTGAAATTTTTAGATATTTTTTTAGAATGATCAAAAGTAAATTAAAATTAAAATTTTTTTTTAACTTTGAAGTTTTTTAAAAGTTCGATGAAATATTACTGAAATATTTAAATATGTTTTAAAACTTTAACTATAAATAAATTTTGTTCAGAAATTCTTATGATTTACGTATCCTAGGTGCATGAATGGGCCATTAGAGTAGAGTCAGTGCACCAGTAAATGAACAGCACCCAGTAAATGAACAGTTTGCTCTATTTTTCGGTAAAATAAGACGATACGCTTTTAAATCTTCTTCTGTTTCTGTCCTATAACTAACTAACTTCTTTCATAAGTGTTTTTTTACTGGACGCGCTGGAAAAATCCGTTAGTCAAGTCTTGGCACTTAATGCATGTATGTAGTCGATGTTTCAGTGCAGCGGCTAGGGAGCCATATTTTGTTAAGGTAAGCTAAAAGTGGTGATTTATAGAACTATGGATTCTGCATTTATAAAGAGAGATTCGTATATTTTAGGTGTTTAGCAGTAATTATAGGTAATACAACCTAATGTAATGTATGTTCAAAATATTTGCATGCTCAATTACTGGTACACAGATATTTCGAAAATCCAGTCAATAAATAAGGTGTTCATTCAATGGGTATTTGCATATTTGCATAAAACAAGAAAACTAGGCCTTAAAGTATGTATTTTTTATGAAGCAAGCTTCCAAATTGAAATATTTTTGTCATTTTGAGTAGTATTCCAGTAAATGAACGGTGTTCATTCACTGGTCTTCATTTGTTCATTTACTGGAACTTTCGCCTAATTATACCAGTTCTTTTTAAAATATATTTGATCATTTTTAATGGTAGGTTTGTACAGAAAAAAGTTAAAATTAAAATAACAATATTTTGCTGTTTTTACACACACAACGAAAAAGAGAAGGGAAGGACAGAAAATGAAGATGAAGTAAAAGAGAAGAAACTGAAAAGAGAAATGAAAAACAAAGAAGCAAAGGTGAAAATTGATTCTTAAAAAAAAACTGATTAAGCTTACCAAAAAAATACTCTGCCAATTTATGGGCACCTAAGCTCACACTAGGTACTATAGTTATAGTGTACGTGTAAGCTAATATAACTAAAATATGAAATATGTTTTATTCAACTCCAGACTCAATTATCTTTCGTTTGATACCACACAAGCCATGTTTTGACTTCAATCAATCAAATCAATCAAATTATGCTTTATTGTCAAAAAAGTAGAGTTTTACAGACAAAGCAAAAAATGGTCCTTAATTGTAAATATAAGATAAACACTTGCTTACAAGTCTAAGTTGAGGTACGGAATAGTCATTTAAAATAGTGTAACAGTCTATAAATTTCGCGATATATATTTTTTTAATGTTTCTCCTAGGCTATATGCTCTCTTTCCACCTATTCACTTACTATTATCGAAATACAACGAAATTCTTTGACCATGAAATTAAAATATGTTAAAACATGTAAAAATATGTTAAAATACGTAAAAACATGTTAAAATATGTCAAATCATGTTAAAATATGTTAAAACGTCAAAATATGTTAAAAATAAAATATGTTAAAGTTAGATATAAAACACAAGAAACAACAAACAGAACAATCTGATACATACACAAGTAAAATAAAAAAATTTAAATGTTTAAATATATTTGTCAATTATTCTATAACTGGTCCTCGAAAAATTCATTAAGACTATAATATGCCTTCTCCAATAGCAAATCTTTTACCTTAACCCTAAATATTTTTTCCGAGTGAATGCTTTTCAGTCTATTTGGAAGCTTATTAAAAATTTTAATACTGCGGTAGATTATCGAGTTTTGGGTTAATTGAGACCTAGGAATAGGCAGTGGTATGCTGTTATATTCTTGACTTGTTGTTTGGTAGGTTAGTTCAAATGAGTGATTTTTAAATTTTTTATAAATCAGCATCACTGTTTCTAGTATAAAAAGGCAACAAAGAGTTAATATTTTTTCTCTCATAAACAAAGGCCCTATTATGCGCCCGCAAATATATCTGATGCATCTTTTTTGAATTACAAACACAGATCTGAACAAATACTGACTGCAATTCCCCCAAAAGGCTATTCCATAGCGCAAATGAGAATCAACAAGGGCGTAATAAGTGGTTTTGGCCATTTCACAATCAAGTTCGAAAAATGTTTGTCTAACGGCGTAACTACCTATCGATATTTTTTTATTAAGATAGGGAATATGCGAGGAGAATTTTAGCCTATTGTCTATATACATTCCTAAAAATTTAGTATTTTCATCCTGAGTTATTCTTTGGTTGGAAACAGTTAGGTCATCAAAAGAAAATTTAAAACTGAGGACTTTTGTTTTATCTATGTTAAAACAGAGAAAGTTTGAATCACACCACTCTTTAATTCGTTGTATGTCCTCTTGCACTATTTCTTTTAATATTGTTTCGTTTTTATGATGCCATAAAATTGTAGTGTCGTCAGCAAAAAGTGTTAGAGTACCCCTTATACCTATCAAAGTTAAGTCGTTAATATATAACAAAAATAACAGTGGGCCCAAAACAGAACCTTGAGGCACACCAAAGTTAATTTTGGATAAAGAAGAGACACAACCACCATTTCGAACCATCTGATATCTTCCAGTCAAGTATGAGTGAAAAAAACGCTGCGAGACTCCTCTAAACCCATATCTCTCCAACTTTTGTAAAAGCAGGTCGTGACTGACACAGTCGAAGGCCTTTTGAAAGTCGCAGAATACTGCAGCTGCAGCTTCTTTATCATTAAATCTAAAATATAGACTTTCCAAAAAAGAGAACAAAGCATCGTTAGTACTCCTTCCGCTCTGGAAACCAAATTGATTAGTGCTAAGGATACTATGTTTTTTAAGAAAATTGGTCATTCTAACCTTTACCAGTTTTTCAATAATTTTAGATAGAGTATCCAACAGTGAGATAGGTCTGAAATTAGTGGGCTCGTCAAATGATCCCGATTTATGAAGAGGAACAACTACGGCTATTTTGAGGACATCTGGAAATTCATCCTTTAAGAAACATGAGTTGATAGCAACAACAAGGGCATGCAACGTTCTGGTATCCAAATTTTGAAAAATTTTTATGTTCATTTCATCTTGACCGGAAGAATAAACGTTTTTTATTTCATTTATTGTGTTTTTTAATTCCAATCTATCTGTGATGCCTAGATTAAAGTTTTCATTGACAACGATGTTATTTAAGTTATCCATAGGATTGATTACTGGTCTTAATTCGGCTGTAAGTTTTTGGGCAACAGTGCAATAAAATTGATTTAAAACATTGACATCGATATTTGCTGATTGTTTGGAAGAATTAGTTTTGCCTCTAAAGTCATTGACTATTGCCCAAGCTTCCTGAGCTTTATTTTTCGCATTTGATATTTTGTTTGAGTAAAAGTTTCTTTTAGCGACCCTTATAATTTTTTTGTACAATTTGCGATATTTTTTGTAATAGTTAGTTATAAAATTATTATTAATATGCTTGCAGATTTTATGCAAGGAGCGCAGATTTTGACTTGAAGTTTTGATTCCTTTAGTCATCCAAGATTTTTTCTTATTACTTACATTCTCACCAATGGAAAGCAACTATTAAACAGTGTTTGAAGAAATGAATGAAAGGAATCGACAGGTTTGTCCGACACCAGCACAGAATGCCAATCAACCGTTGTCAATTTTTTTCTAAAATTTTAAAAGTTTCTTTCCGAAAAAGTTCTTTTAAGTTGGGCTGGAGTTTTTTTAGTTTGGGTTCTAAGAGGAACGCTTGCTAGTAAAGCTTCGTGGTCGGAAAGATCTGTCGAAGTAACAACACACTCACTGCCATCCCCATCGAAGTTACTACAAAAATAATCGATAGTCGTCGCTGTTACATTTGTTATTCTAGTTGGAGATTGAACTAACATATTTAAACCATATGACAAAAGTAAATTTTGTAAATTTTGGTTTGATGTCGAAGATTCATTACCAAAGTCAATGTTAAAGTCTCCACCCAGAATAACTTTGCTATTTTTAGGTAGATCAAGTAAAACAGTTTCAAGATCTATGAGGAAATTTTCTACATTGGAATCTAGAGATCTGTAAACGCACAAAATATATAAATTGTATTTTTTACCTAAGGCGACCGATAACTCAAATCTTTACATAAATGGTCGTACTTGTCGATTACTTGAACCAATTGGTTTAACTGAGAGAAGTATTCACTTATGAAAATCGCTGTTCCCCCAAAACCCTTATTTACTGTTCTACAATACTGAGAGACACAAAAGTAACCTGCAATATACATGGCTCCGAAGGGTTTAGCCAGTGCTCAGTTATCAACATTATCTCCGGATTTTGTTGACACTCAAGAAACATGCACAATTCATGAACTTTATTACGCAACGAGTGAATGTTAAGCACTAAAGCCATCACACTAAAGTTTTTTGAATTTAAGATATTGTTGTGGTTTCCCGAGAAGGATTGACAAAAAAATTTGATTGTTCTGCATTAACATCGTCAACACGATCTACACCAGTAAGATCAATAAAAGATACGGAAGATCGAACTGAAGACGCATCTTGATCAAAGTCGGTTAAATTATTATCAATTAGAGGTATTTGTTTTAAAGACGAGAATTTATCTGTCGACTTAAAAACACTAACTGCATTAAACAAAAGCATATAAATTTTTGATAAACCCTTACTATTGAGAAAAATGCTCCTTGATACATAATCAGAGTATCGTAGTTTATCATATAGGTCAAAATAGTTAATACTTATTGAGAATTGTCGTAGTTTAGAAGTGTAGGCGATGAGTTGATTGTTGACCACTTGAACGTTTTTATAAGGTGTACCGTCTTCGTCTTTAGCAGGAATAGTACATAATAATAGGTTGGTATAAAAACAATGATTTGCCAATTTGGTTATTTCATTTAGTTTAATATTATGATTGTTGATTCCTGCCAGTACTATCACAAAATCATTGCTTGTAAGGTTTTTAAAATGTGAACTCTCACTTGTTACGCTGCTAAACAAGGCATTAGGTTTACATATTAGTTGAACATTAAAAAGATGTGGGAATCGATGTGCTAGATGTGGGTATAAGTATTTCCCATA
>CAUYVT010000041.1:0-62500 GCA_963576565.1 Aspidapion aeneum
AGTACAATATCAGGCCTATTATGTTGCACCTCTCTATCAGTGATCATCGACGTATCCCAGTACATTTTAAATTTTGTGTTCTCGAGGACTCCTTTTGGGGTGTATTTATAGTACTCTTTTTCCTCAGTGACTAGTTCTGTCGTGAGAGCAATGGCTTGATGGTAAATTTTGCCCATCTCATCATGCCGCTTGAGGTATTGCCTGGGTGCTAACTTTGGGCAGCCCGCTGTTACATGTTGGATGCTTTCCGCTGTTCCCTTACATTTTCTACACTGATCATTATCGAGGTTTTCTTTAAGGATGTGCTTGCGGTACGCTCTTGTTGGGACAACCTGGTCTTGGATCGCCATAAGCGAGCCCTCCGTTTCTGGAAACAGATATCCGGCTTTAAGGTAAGTATTTGATAAATCAATGCTGATATGATTTTGTTTTAGGTTTGCTGGGAATCTTCCATGTAGTTGCTTTCCAGCCGACTCCGTCACGAGCTCAACAAAAGATGGTGCAGTTATTGGAGCTTCGCCGGATAAATTCAGAGCGGATAATTTCTTGTCTGTTCGAACCAAGGATCTGTGTAGTGGTAAGTTGGTGTTTTCGAAATACTTCCGAAGTTTTAATATTTGGTGCCCGCATGTCATTTCAAGGTTATGTAGTCCTCTGCCGCCTTGAGCCCTTGGTATGTAGAGACGGTTCATTTCGGCTTTTGGGTGATGGTATCCGTATTTTGTTAATAGGGTCCGTATCGTCCTGTCCATTGCTCTTAAATCCGTTAGTGACCACTTTATGATGCCAAACGAATACATAATTGTTGGAATAGACCAACTATTCAGCGCCTGAAATAGATTTTTTGATGCCAGCCTAGTTGAGAGGACTTGCCGTACTCGTTCTAGAAGTTTTCCTCGGAATACTTCTTTCATTTCCTTTTGTTTAATACATAGGCTTTGTTGGAATCCTAGGTATTTGTAGGACGAGTTTGGTTCTATAGAGGGTATTATGGTACCATCCATTAGGCTTAAATTATCTTGATCCAAAATTTTTCCCCTGTGTATATTGAAGACCCCACACTTTTCAATGCCCATTTCCATCTTTATGGCATCACTAAATGATTTTACTACTTCAAGTTGGCTTTGCAGTTGGTCTGGGTTTGACGAGTAGAGTTTTAGGTCATCCATATATAGGGAGTGTGTAATTTGGATATATGGGTCTCTTTCTATAATATAACCTGGTCTTCTGTTTAGTAACTGACTTAGGGGGTTGAGAGACAAACAAAACCAGAGAGGGCTTAAAGAGTCGCCCTGAAATATCCCTCGGTTGATGTTGATCTCTTCCGTGGTGTAGCTAGCGCTGTCGGTATTCATGACCAACGCTGTTCTCCATTTGCTCATGAGGTTTTGCAAGCAATTTACCGTTTTGTCACTTACCTTATAAAGTTGGAGGACTTTAATGAGCCATGAATGCGGTACCGAATCAAAAGCTTTCTTGTAATCAATCCAAGCCACTGATAGGTTGCGTCGTTTTTTTGTAGCTTGTTCGGTAATGATAGAATCGATTACAAGTAGCTCCTTACTTCCTTGGGCCATCTTCCGGCATCCGTTTTGTTCATAAGCAATTATGTTGTGTTGGCGAGTAAATCTATCAATGGATGAAGATATTATAGATGTAAATATTTTATATATAGTTGGTAGGCAGGTGATTGGGCGGTACTTTTTTGGATCTGGTTGCACACCGTCTTTTGGCAACATATAGGTGACACCCTGGGTAAGGTAGTTTGGGCATTTTGTTGTTATTATTATTATTATTATTATTATTATTATTATTATTATTATTATTATTATTATTATTATTATTATTATTATTATTATTATTATTATTATTATTATTATTATTATTATTATTATTATTATTATTATTATTATTATTATTATTATTATTATTATTATTATTATTATTGATATTATTATTATTATTATTATTATTATTATTATTATTATTATTATTATTATTATTATTATTATTATTATTATTATTATTATTATTATTATTATTATTATTATTATTATTATTATTATTATTATTATTATTATTATTATTATTATTATTATTATTATTATTATTATTATTATTATTATTATTATTATTATTATTATTATTATTATTATTATTATTATTATTATTATTATTATTATTATTATTATTATTATTATTATTATTATTATTATTATTATTATTATTATTATTATTATTTTTAGGTATCTCACTTTTGTGGTAAAACAGCAATGATTCATCGGTCCGAAGACAAGATGATCTGCTTATTGATTGGAGTTTAGTTGGTCGCCAATTACCCTTCTTACGATTGCGCAAGTGTCCAGAAGAACCGTTTTTTGCAAAGGTATGTACAGTCCCTTTTCTAACCCTAGTTGTCCCAAGTTGTTAATTAATGTTTTAGGGATTTCACCTGTTGCACCAATCACTAGAGGAATTATCATTACTGTGTCCATGTGCCACATTTGAGTGATTTCATCGCGCAGAGGTAAGTATTTGTTTATTTTTTCTGTGTAGGTTCTACGTATATTACCTGGCAAAGGTACAGCGAAATCTACGATGTATGTTTTCTTTAGGTTCTTAAAAGTAAGTACAAGATCGGGTATGTTGTTGGGTATTGGTCTATCGGTTTGAATTTTCCTGTTCCAATACATCCGGACTGTGTCAGTTTCACAGACTGCTGGTGGTTCGTAGCGGTAATACGGCAAATTTTCGGTATAACACATATATTTTTTTCTCAGGTTTTGATGCACTATTTTACCCATTCTGTCATGTCTGTCCAGATACGCTTTTGGAGCTAGTATTGTGCACCCTGCTATAACGTGGTCCAGTGTTTCCTCATAGCCATTACAGATACGACATTTTAGGTTTTCAACGTTCTCTCCGATTATTCGTTTTTTATAAGATCTTGTCGGTATAACTTGATCCTGTATAGCTCCTATAAATCCTTCGGTTTCCGAAAAGATATTGCCATGTCTCAGGTATGCTGTTGAGGCCAAGGTGTCAACAGATTCGTCTTTAATTCGAGCTATGTACTTCCCATGAAGTGGTTTGCTTCGCCATTGTTGAAGCTGTTCTTCCACAGTATCGGTGTCCTGACCGGGATTAAAGTCTTTGTCAGCCAGTTTAAGAGGCGAGGCTTTTTTGTCTGCGCGCACTACTGCTTGGTGTATGTCGCTGCTTTTCGCTTTTTTGTAAAAGTATTTTCTTAAGTTATCTAGTTGTTTATGGTGTCTGACTTTAATATCTGGGATTCCTCTTCCTCCTACTTTTCTTGGTAGATGGAACCTTTGAACGGATGATTTTGGATGATGACAGCGTTGTTTTCGGAATTCTTTTCTTGTTTTAATATTTAAATCATCCAGCTCTGTGTTCGTCCATTTAATGACACCAAAACTGTAGGAGATGGCTGAAGTTGCGTAGGTGTTTACGGCTTTTGCCATGTTTCTGGCAGATAGTTTGCTACGGAGAATTGATCGGACTCGCTTAAGATAAGTATCTATTGTATCCAGTTTTGCTTGTTTGTGATCAATATCTCTAGCTTGTAGATATCCCAGGTATTTGTACTTTTCATGCTCAGTCATGGCCTCGATCTTTCCCTGGTGTTCATTAACTACGTATCCCTCATGCTGTATCCATTTTCCTTTTTCTATGCTACTGATTTTGCACTTATCGAGCCCAAACCTCATTTGGATGTCAGTGCTAAATTGCCCAACGCAGGTAAGCAGATCTTCCAGATGTTTTTTATTTTTAGCATACAGCTTCAAGTCGTCCATGTACCACAGGTGACTTATGGATCTTTTTGACTGCTGAAGAGAGTAGCCTTTGTTTTGCGTATTGAGCATTCCGGTTAGCGGTCGCAGTGCTAAGCAAAACCATAAAGGGCTAAGTGCATCACCTTGGAAAATACCTCTTCTGATGTTGATAGTTCCTGCGTCAAGTGTAGCTTCAGGTGATCTCATCAGTAGTTGTGTCCTCCACTGGGTCATAGCCTGTTCGAGGAAAGCCACGATTTGCTTTTCAATGCCGTAGAGTTCCAGTACCTTCAAGAGCCAGGAATGCGGGACGCTGTCAAATGCTTTTTGATAATCGATGTACGCAGTGTATATAGAGCTTTTCAATCTTTTTGCTTCTGACATTATTGTGGTATCAATTATTAATTGCTCTTTACATCCTCTTGATCCTTTGCGGCATCCCTTCTGCTCCTCATCTAGCAAGTTGTTCTTTTCTAGGTGGCTGTATATTTTCTCTGAGAGAATTGAGGTAAGTATTTTATAAGTTGTGGGCAGGCAGGTAATCGGCCTGTATTTTGCAGGGTTATCTGTGTATTGTGGTGTTTTTGGAAGCAAGTAGGTAACACCATGTGTAATGAACTTTGGGGTTAGCTCTGGGGATTCTATTAACTGAGTGAAACATTATTATTATTATTATTATTATTATTATTATTTATTTTTTTTTTCCTCACAGGATTTTTCCTAGTTTGTCCTGTAACCGGGCCGTACGGCCAAGGTGTCAGGTATGCCACTTTATTTCGAAGAAATAACTTTTCGCACTATTGCCGTTGTTCCTAAAATGATGGCTTTTTGCATATGTGAAATAATTCTTGTGGATAGTTTAAGGCTTTCTATGTAACTTGGCAAGCCTTTGTGTATCAAACCATTTGCTGAGATAATCATAGGCAGCACCCGAACACTATCAACTTCCCACAAATCCTTAATTTCCCTGGCAAGCCCCTGATACTTGTCGATCTTCTCAGTGTGTGTTTTTATCAGATTATCGTCCAGAGGCACTGCAAAGTCTATCACTACAACTGCCTTTTGATTTTTGTCATATACAACCAAATCTGGCCGATTGTGCTGGGTTGGCCGGTCAGTTATTATTTGAGTATCCCAGTATATTTTATAGTCATCATTTTCAATAAGAGGTCTTGGGTTGTATTTGTAGTATTCTATTTGAGCTTGAGTCATGTTATATTTCAGGCATAAAGCTTGATGAACGACTTTTCCCATGTTGTCGTGTCTACTCACATATGCTGTCGGCGCCAGCGCTGTGCAGCCTGATATGATGTGCTGTATACTTTCTTGGGCTTGGCATCCCATCCGGCATGTTGTAACAGGTATATTTTCTTTTAGGATAAATTTTCGGTGCATCCGTGTTGGCACCACCTGATCTTGTATGGCTGCTAAAGCTCCCTCTGTTTCGGGGAATAGATATCCTTGTTTAAGGTAAGTATTGGTATGTTGCTTACTGACGACGTCTTTTTCAAGACTTGCTGCATACCTGCCGTGTAATGCTTTTTGCTTCCAGGTTTCTCTCAGCTGAAGCCATTCTTCTCTGTATTCTTGACTCTCCGGTTGTGATAGATTAAGACAGCTCAGCTTCTGGTCCGCTTCAACAATGCTTTTGATTATGGGTAAGTTTTTGTTTTTAAAATATTTGACTAATTGTTCCTTTTGTTGCAGTTGAGTCAATTCAAGGTTAATCAACGCTCTGCCCCCTTCATTTCTAGGTAGATATAATCGCTCCACAGCTGCTTTTGGGTGGTGCATTCGGTGCTTGGTTAGCATTGTTCTTATTTTCCTATCAACTTCCCTAGTTTCTGTTTTTGACCAATGTAGTATGCAATACGTAAATGTGAATGTCGGTGCTGCCCATGTGTTTATAGCGGTAAACATGTTTTTAGCTTTTAAGTTTGTTTTTAAAACCCTTTCCACTCGCTCGTAAAATTGCTTCTTTGCTCGCTGTTTATTTACATTTTCTTTTATTTCTAACGCCTGTTCAATGCCTAGATATTTATATGAGTTTTCAAATCCAATTCCTTCAATTATTGTTCCATCTCTCAGAAGCGTTGCTTCCGGATTTTGAATCTTACCTCTTTTCACATGTAGCACAGCACATTTGTCTGTCCCTAATTCCATATGGACTGCCTTGCTGAACGCATTGACTGTTTCAAGCTGACTTCCCATTTGGTCTGGCCCTTTAGTATATAGTTTTAGATCGTCCATGTAGAATAGGTGTGTAATGCTTGTATTTTTATCAATTTGGTATCCATGAAGCGATTGGTTAAGCATATTACTAAGAGGGTTCAACGAAAGGCAAAACCAAAGCGGGCTAAGGCTATCCCCCTGAAAGATACCTCTTTTGATGGGAAGTGTTTTGGTTTTATATTCTTTTGACAAACTTTTTACGCAAAGCGCTGTGCGCCAAATCTTCATCACATGTTGTAGGAGTGATATAATCTGTTTGTCGATTTTGTATATTTGTAATATGCTTATTAGCCAGGAGTGCGGGATCGAATCAAAGGCCTTACGGTAATCAATCCAAGCCACAGACACATTGCGCTTTTTTTCTTTGGCTTGTCTGGTGATTATTGTATCGATTACTAAATTTTCTTTACATCCTCGTGCTCTTTTCCTGCAGCCACTCTGTTCCCATCCCATAATTTTGTTTGAGTTAATAAACCCACCAATTTTATTGGAGATGACCGAGGTCAGTATCTTATATGCTGAAGGAAGACATGTGATGGGTCTGAAATTCTTTGGGTCATTTAAATCTCCCTTTTTTGGCAGCATGATTGTTTTTCCCTCGGTGAAGTAACAGGGTATTTTGTTAGGATCGGCAAGAGCATCATTTAGTTGTCGAGCTAAAATGCTATGGCTAGCCGTTAGTTGTTTCCACCAAAAGTTATGGATCCCATCAACACCTGGGGCAGCCCAATTTTTAAGTTTTTTAATGGCATTTGTTACATCATCTGGAGTGATTTGTACTTGCTCCATAGTTTCAATATGTTGTATATTTTGATGTTCCGCCTTTATCCAGAATGCTTTCTCGTCATGCTTTACCGCTGTGCTCCAAATATTACTCCAGAAGTTATGCATACTTTCCATCGTTGGTCTTGTTATATCATTATTTTCCATATTTGCCTCCTCTAACTGTCTATAAAACATCTTCTGATTCTTTACAAACATTTCGTTTTCTTTATATCTTTTAGTTCGCAAGCGATACCTTTTTAGTCGGTTTGCGAATGCCTTGATTTTCTGTTTTAAGGTGTCCATGTGCAGTTCTAATAGTTGACGATATCTTGGATCTGTTGGTTTTATTTTTGCATTTTTTGATAGAATTTTTATTTTTCTTTTTAGTTTTTTGGATGGGGGGTTTTTAGATTTAAGATAGGCGTGAAGAATTCCAATGTGTTTTCGGTTTTCTTCAATTCTCTTGACAAGCCTTTTTTCCCACGGTGGGTCTCCCTTTCTTTTTAATGGTTTATTTTCAAGCTTTTTTTCTATGGCTCTACATACTGTAGCGGCAGCGCAGTAAACCAGATGGCAGGTCTCTTCAAGGTTCTCACTTGCTCGAATTAAGTCCTTAATCTCTTGGTTAACCACACGACATGCCTCCTTGGTACTTTTATCGTTTGCGACCTTTCTTAGTACTGGTCTGTTTGCTATTGGTACACCTTTATAGTCTCCCTCAATCTGCATCAGGATATTATATACACAATCATCCATTGGTACAATGCCCTGTCGTCTAGCTGGTACAATATTTTCTCTCTGTTGGGGTCTCAACGCTGTTTTACGTCTGCTTTGTCTTAAATAGCGCACTGTTTGAGGTGTATCATGATCATCTCCTATCCCTGTGCGTACAGACAATTTGATATCCTCAAGTTCTGCCTGTGAAAATACTCTTAAATGGATCTTACTTGGTCTGAAAGGCGTTGAGTCTCTATTTCTAGTTGTGGTTGTTCTATTCGCCATTCTTCTGCTAGTCTGTTTCGGTATGCTGTTAAGTCATTCTCCAAATTCGTGGCGCGGTAGTATGCTCTAAGTAATGCTGTATTTAGCTGCTTAGTCCAGCGCATACGCCTTCCGCGTTCAGGCCTATTAGCGGGATCTTCCATTGGAGGATCCAAGCTCATTGACCTATTCCTAACCGGTGCCGGCCTTGTGGGTTGATTTCGCGGAGGAGTGCCACTTGCTTCACGTCCTTCCGCTAGCAACTGTACTGTCCCACCACCTGATGCAGCCGCATCATCAGGGGCATCCGAGGCTTTACTTCTTGTTACAACAGGAGCAATTTTGCCGCACGATATAGTGGATTGCTAGTCCACTATACCGGTTGCTGGGGTCTGCGGGTGTGCAACCCGTGGCCCTTGGGCCCCCCATGCAGGCGAGACTGGCTGTACAGGACTTACGTCGTTACCTGTAGCGGAGTCAATACAGCTGGTAGCAGTACCCCCTCCGGCCAGACATTTATTATTATTATTATTATTATTATTATTATTATTATTATTATTATTATTATTATTATTATTATTATTATTATTATTATTATTATTATTATTATTATTATTATTATTATTATTATTATTATTATTATTATTATTATTATTATTATTATTATTATTATTATTATTATTATTTTTTTTTTTTTTTTTTTTTTTTTTTCACGCGTTACCACGGTACTTCTTGTAGTCGGTGAGGTAAGTCACAAGACATACAAGTGTAAGACTCTTCTTCTAATGTTCATTTTCTTTTGCAGGTTTGTTTAGTACTTTTCGGACAATGTGGCATGTTCCCAGGATAGCAGCTTTTTGCAGTTCCTTGTGTATTTGGAAAGGTAAGTTAAGCGTTTCTAGATTTCCTCTCATCTTTTTAGATATTTCCCCGGTTGCTCCGATGACTATAGGGATTGTGCGCACATTATTATTATTATTATTATTATTATTATTATTATTATTATTATTATTATTATTATTATTATTATTATTATTATTATTATTATTATTATTATTATTATTATTATTATTATTATTATTATTATTATTATTATTATTATTATTATTATTATTATTATTATTATTATTATTATTATTATTATTATTATTATTATTATTATTATTATTATTATTATTATTATTATTATTATTATTATTATTATTATTATTATTATTATTATTATTATTATTATTATTATTATTATTATTATTATTATTATTTTTTTTTCACGCTTTGAACGGATTTTAAGGAATGTCGGCTTACGGTATGTAAAGCAAGACAAACCCTAAGTGTTACGGATCTCTGTTTAAAACTCTCCTTACAATGCTACAAGTTGCCAGGATGACAGCTTTCTGCATCTCCAAATAGTGTTTTTCATTAATATTCAATGACTTTAACCCATGCAATAATTTTTTAGGTATTTCGCCAGTCACACCCAGGATGATCGGGACTATCTCGACCTTTTTGACCTTCCATATTTTTTGCAACTCATGACTTAGAGGTAGGTATTTTTCAACTTTCTCAGTATGTTTTTTGTGCATATTTGCTGATGCTGGTATAGCGATGTCAACAAGTAAAATTCTATTGGTTTGTTTGTCTAGGACAAAAATGTCTGGTCGATTGTGTTGAATGGGGTTATCTGTTTGCAATCCTCTGTCCCAGTAGATTGTAGCTTGATTATTTTCTAAAACATTGGCTGGTTTGTACTTGTAATATGGTTCGTGAGTTGTAACAAGTCCATATTATTATTATTATTATTATTATTATTATTATTATTATTATTATTATTATTATTATTATTATTATTATTATTATTATTATTATTTTCAGGTTCCACAGACGTATCTGGATATGGCTTCTTACCTTTTTCGGCATTAGATGCAAGAAAACAGGTAAGTTTTATTTAATGACTTGTGGTGTTGTCGTTCAGTACTCGTCTGACAATTCCACTAGTTTCAATGAGTACTATTTTTTGCAACTGATGATAAATTTTTTCTTTTAGGTTCAGCGTCTTAAGACTGTCTAAGAGGGTATGCGGGATTTCTCCAGTTGCTCCTATTATGATTGGTACAATGGTGACTCTTTCCTGGTTCCACATGTCCTTTATTTCATTTGCGAGAGGTAGGTATTTATTAATTTTTTCTGTGTGTTTCTTTTGCAGGTTTGTAGCTAGTGGAACGGAGAAGTCTATCAGGTAAGTATGCTTGGATTTTTTGTCTGTAAACACCATGTCTGGTTTGTTGTGCTGTATGGGTATATCTGTTACTATCTCTCTGTTCCAGTATATCTTATAGTTTTCAGTTTCGATAACGCTTTCTGGATTGTACTTATAATAGGGAGTTGTTTCTGTTAGTTCAGTGTTTAGCTTTAGGAGTTCTTGGTGGATCACTTTCCCAACGTTGTCGTGTCTTTTCGTATATTCTTTTGGAGCCATTGTTTGGCAACCGCTTATTATATGGTCGATGGACTCGGTTTGATTCCCGCACATTCGACATTTATCCGTTGGGATATGTTCTTTCATTATGTATTTTTTATAGTTTCGTGTTGCAACAACCTGATCTTGGATTGCTATAATAAATGCTTCTGTTTCGGGAAATAGGTATCCTAGTTTCAGCCACATAAAAGAAGCATGTTTGTTGATATGTTGTTGCGCCAGTATTGCTGGGTAGCGTCCGTGTAGCTCTTTTCTTTTCCATCTCTCTTCTATGTTATCTTCTGCAGGTTCCTCGATATTGTTATCTGCTAGGTTCAGTGGAGTTAGTTTGTTGTCTAGTTTTCTTAGAGCCTGGTATGTTTGGTTATTTGAGTTTTCATCAATAAAGTATTTTCTTAGATTTTTTATTTGTTTTTCATTGTGTTTTGCTATGTCTGTGATACATTGTCCTCCATTTTCTCGTGGTATGTTTACTCTTTCTATTGAGCTGCAAGGGTAATGTTTGCAAAATTTTGTGCCTAGAGTGCGGATGTCTCTGTTGAGCTCTTCAAGTTCTGTGTCTGTCCAATTAAGTACTCCAAAGCTGTATGTGAGGATTGATATTGCGTACGTGTTTATCGCTTTTGATGTGTTTTTGCTGTTGAGTTTCGTTTTCAATATTTTCCGTACTCTTTCTTTAAATTGGTTTCTTAGTGTCGCTTTGCTCTCTTTTTGATCTACTCCTCTAGCTTGTTGGTATCCTAGGTATTTATAAAGTTCGTCTATTTCCATTCCTTCTATTTGTCCCTTTTCTGCACCTATGTCATATCCTTCATGTTTTTTCCATTTACCTCTTTCCATTGCGTTTATTCGACATTTATCTAGTCCGAATTCCATATGGATGTCTTCGCTAAACGTTTTGGTGGTTTTGATAAGCTTTTCAATGTTTTCTTTGTTGTCTGCATACATTTTAAGGTCATCCATATAGAGAAGGTGACTAATGATGGTGTTTCCTATGGTTGTGCCTTTCTTTGTTTTATTCAGCATGTTTGATAGTGGGTTTATTGACATACAAAACCATAGTGCGCTAAGCGCGTCGCCTTGAAAGATACCTCGTTTTATTTCAATGTTATCGATTGTGAATTTGGATTTAGTTGTGTTTATACTTAGTGTTGTTTTCCATTTTTCCATTGATACTTTGAGGGTGTTTAAGATATACGGGTCAATTTTGTAGATTTCTAAGACTTCAAGTAGCCAGGTGTGTGGGACGCTGTCAAAAGCTTTTTTGTAATCTATGTATGCGGTATATAGCGACTTTTTGTCTTTCTTTTTGTGTTGTGTTATGATGGTGTCTATGATCAGTTGTTCTTTACACCCTTTGGTTTTTCGTCTGCATCCTTTTTGTTCTATAGCTAGCATGTTATTTTCGATCAGGTGACCATATATCTTTTCTGTAAGGATAGATGTGAATATTTTATAAATAGTTGGTAGACAGGTTATTGGTCTGTATTTATCTGGGCTTTTGCTTGTGGGTGTTGTTTTGGGCAGTAGATACGTAATGCCTTCGGTCATGGTTATTATTATTATTATTATTATTATTATTATTATTATTATTATTATTATTATTATTATTATTATTATTATTATTATTATTATTATTATTATTATTATTATTATTATTATTATTATTATTATTATTATTATTATTATTATTATTATTATTATTATTATTATTATTATTATTATTATTATTATTATTATTATTATTATTATTATTATTATTATTATTATTATTATTATTATTATTATTATTATTATTATTATTATTATTATTATTATTATTATTATTATTATTATTATTATTATTATTATTATTATTATTATTATTATTATTATTATTATTATTATTATTATTATTATTATTATTATTATTATTATTATTATTATTATTATTATTATTATTATTATTATTATTATTATTATTATTATTATTATTATTATTATTATTATTATTATTATTATTATTATTCTTATTATTATTATTATTATTATTATTATTATTATTATTATTATTATTATTATTATTATTATTATTATTATTATTATTATTATTATTATTATTATTATTATTATTATTATTATTATTATTTTTTTTTTTTTTTTTTTTTTTTTTTTTTTTGGATGGCCTTACTTGCGGTCCCGCGGCTCCGACTCACACGGGTGCAAGTAGGCCAGATGTTCCGTTACCGTTTCTACTCCCCACCAACCGCGGGGTTAGTAGAAACGGTGTTCCGCATCGTGTGCCCTGAGTAGACGCAATGATCCGAGGATGACTGCTTTCTGCATGTTGCCTGCAAGTTGCTCTGCCCTGTCACGGCAGGCCGGCAAGGTCTTGAGAGCTGAGAGCAGTGTCTGCCGTGCGCCTCCGAGAGCTCCAATTACCAAAACCACTAGCTTGACTGTATAGCCCCGGTACACTCGGCGAAGGTCAAAGAGAAGATCCTGATATTTCGTCCGTTTCTCTTCCTCCTTGGCAATGATGTTCGTCTCGGCAGGAGCCGAGAACTCAATGACATACATAATTTTGTCATTTTTGTCAAGGAGTACTATATCCGGCTTGTTAGCGTTTACAAGCCGGAGTGTGGGGAAAGCGAAATTCCAGTATATTCTGGTTCTGTCATTCTCCACTACGGACGGAATATCAGAGGGGACATATGGCAGCACTGGAGCATCATCAACACCGTACGAGTGCCTTAGATGGTAATACAGCACCCGTAACGCTGCGTTGTGTCGATGGATATACGCCGAGACCGCATAGCGCCCGCAAGCGGACAGCAAATGATATAAGGTCTCCGGCGCCCTATGGCAGGCCCTACAACTTGTATCAGGAACCTGTATACCCATCACGCGACTTCGGTGTTCCAAGGTGTTGATGACTCCGTCTTGGCAAGCAATAATAAACCCCTCAGTTTCCGACTTTAATGCACCTGACCTTAAGAATGCAAAGCTTAGCTTTTTGGATAAGCCAGTGTTTTCAATGGTTTTATAGAAAACACTGTGCAATGGCTTATCCATATGTAGACGTATTAAATAGTCTACCTCTGCATTCTTTAAGGTGGTTTTAAGTCTTTGGCAGGTCAACTCTGTAATGGAGTTTTCCTGCCGCCGACTTATGTCGAAAACTATTTGGAGCTCATCTGCTGCTCTTTGTGCTGCTTTAAAAAGAAATGCCCCCACCCCAAATGTTTCATGGTTACGCACCATGCATAACAGGGGATCCTCGTCTCTGATTACTTCGCACGCGGTACTTAGGACTATCCGTCTATGTAAACACTCCAAACTTAAGAGTCCACGGCCTCCCTGATAACGTGGGAAGTAAAGCCGTTGGACAGACGCCTTAGGATGATGGCTTCGGTATCGAGTCATCATCTTGCGGGTTTTCACGTCAATTTCACGCAACTCGTTCACGTTCCACTTAATGACTCCAAAGGAGTAAGTGATTATAGGAACGGCAAGCATATTTGTAGCAGCGACTTTGTTCTTTCCAGACAACTCTGAATTCCAGATTTGTCTTAGTCGCTGCTGATACTTGTCGCGAAGAGACCCTTTTATTGCTACACTATCATGGATGTGTCCCTGGGGAACACCCAGATAGGTATAGGTCTCTCCGGCATCCAGATGTCGTAGGATGCTCCCATCTACAAGTTGCGCGTCCTCGGCGTGATCCGCATGGCGTCCTTTCTTAAGTTGAACCGTCGCACACTTATCTAACCCAAACTCCATCCCGACCGCATGAGTACACTCCTGTACTACCCGAAGAGCTTGGTCGAGGTCTCTCTTCGTCGACGCGTAGAACTTAAGGTCATCCATATAAAAGAGGTGAGTAACCTTATGGGTTCTACGGCCGGGAGCACCGCACATGTATCCCTTTGTGTTCCGCAAAGCAACGGATAACGGAAGTAGCGAGACGCAAAAGAGGAGTGGGCTGAGGGAATCACCCTGAAACACTCCCCGGCGGAATGACACCAATTCAGTCGACACCTTTGCGTTACCCGTACATATGGTAAATCGGGTCTTCCAAAATGGCATCATTCCTGAAATGCATCTCGCTATGGGATCTGGCACCGCAAGGCCTCTCAAAAGGTGAATAATAAGTTCATGAGAAGTTGTGTCAAAGGCCTTACGGTAATCAATCCAGGTCATCAAAAGGTTTCGCTTGTACTGGAAGGAGTCCTGTGTGACACATCGGTCTATTAGAAGGTTCTCCTTGCAGCCGGCTACGCCTTTCTTTGACCCTCGCTGCTCGTATACTCCACTAAACACGGGACCCATGGCTTGGAGTATCCGCTGGTACAAGAGTCGCGTAAAAATCTTGTAACATGCGTTTAAACATGTTATCGGGCGATAGTTCTTTGGGTCGGACAAGTCTCCGTTCTTGGGGAGAAGGACGGTTCGCCCCTCAATAAACCAGGAAGGGATTGGCTGCCCCTCATTAACCCAGGAGTTAAAAATTCGGGCAAGGGCCTCATGGCTTGATGGAAATTTTTTCCACCAGTAGGTGTTAATTCCATCAGGCCCAGGGGCAGCAAAGTTCTTAGCACCCGTAAGAGCACTTCGAACTTCCTCCACGGTTATTGGTGGGCACAGTTGCTCAGGTGGTGGAAACCCCCTCACGAAGGTTTCAAACTGTGCCAGGGCTGGTGTGTTTACGTTGAGCGGCCGAGTTACCTCGTAAATACCCCTCCAGAAGTTTTCCACCCTCTCAGCGGTCGGAGGATCGTTAATAATCCTCGGCGGCGTCTGAAATAGGCGACTGGGGTTTTCGAAAAATAGTTTGTTTTCCGAAATACACCTCGCCCGCCGAATTAGATTTTGTTTGGCAGTCACTAACATCCGTATCCTTTCGCAGCACTGCTGCTTGATGGTCTGCAACAGTGCTTCGTTCAGTGTGTGGTGGGTGCGTCGCAGGTTGGCCGCTATGCGGCGCACTTTTGGCGTAAAAGGCCTGCCTGCCAATTTATTATTATTATTATTATTATTATTATTATTATTATTATTATTATTATTATTATTATTATTATTATTATTATTATTATTATTATTATTATTATTATTATTATTATTATTATTATTATTATTATTATTATTATTATTATTATTATTATTATTATTATTATTATTATTATTATTATTATTATTATTATTATTATTATTATTATTATTATTATTATTATTATTATTATTATTATTATTATTATTATTATTATTATTATTATTATTATTATTATTATTATTATTATTATTATTATTATTATTATTATTATTATTATTATTATTATTATTATTATTATTATTATTATTATTATTATTATTATTATTATTATTATTATTATTATTATTATTATTATTATTATTATTATTATTATTATTATTATTATTATTATTATTATTATTATTATTATTATTATTATTATTATTATTATTATTATTATTATTATTATTATTATTATTATTATTATTATTATTATTATTATTATTATTATTATTATTATTATTATTATTATTATTATTATTATTATTATTATTATTATTATTATTATTATTATTATTATTATTATTATTATTATTATTATTATTATTATTATTATTATTATTATTATTATTATTATTATTATTATTATTATTATTATTATTATTATTATTATTATTATTATTATTATTATTATTATTATTATTATTGCTCTACCTTTAATTTTAATTCCATATTTTGTGGATTTAATGGCACTGGATAAGGGGTTTAGTGCCAAACAAAACCAAATATTATTATTATTATTATTATTATTATTATTATTATTATTATTATTATTATTATTATTATTATTATTATTATTATTATTATTATTATTATTATTATTATTATTATTATTATTATTATTATTATTATTATTATTATTATTATTATTATTATTATTATTATTATTATTATTATTATTATTATTATTATTATTATTATTATTATTATTATTATTATTATTATTATTATTATTATTATTATTATTATTATTATTATTATTATTATTATTTTTTTTTTTTTTTTTTTTTTTTTTTTTTTTTGTGGTGGCCTTACTTGCGGTCCCGCGGCTCCGACTCACACGGGTGCAAGTAGGCCAGATGGTCCGTTACCGTTTCTACTCCCCACCAACCGCGGGGTTAGTAGAAACGGTGTTCCGCATCGTGTGCCCTGAGTAGACGCAATGATCCGAGGATGACTGCTTTCTGCATGTTGCCTGCAAGTTGCTCTGCCCTGTCACGGCAGGCCGGCAAGGTCTTGAGAGCTGAGAGCAGTGTCTGCCGTGCGCCTCCGAGAGCTCCAATTACCAAAACCACTAGCTTGACTGTATAGCCCCGGTACACTCGGCGAAGGTCAAAGAGAAGATCCTGATATTTCGTCCGTTTCTCTTCTTCCTTGGCAATGATGTTCGTCTCGGCAGGAGCCGAGAACTCAATGACATACATAATTTTGTCATTTTTGTCAAGGAGTACTATATCCGGCTTGTTAGCGTTTACAAGCCGGAGTGTGGGGAATGCGAAATTCCAGTATATTCTGGTTCTGTCATTCTCCACGACGGACGGAATATCAGAGGGGACATATGGCAGCACTGGAGCATCATCAACACCGTACGAGTGCCTTAGATGGTAATACAGCACCCGTAACGCTGCGTTGTGTCGATGGATATACGCCGAGACCGCATAGCGCCCGCAAGCGGACAGCAAATGATATAAGGTCTCCGGCGCCCTATGGCAGGCCCTACAACTTGTATCAGGAACCTGTATACCCATCACGCGACTTCGGTGTTCCAAGGTGTTGATGACTCCGTCTTGGCAAGCAATGATAAACCCCTCAGTTTCCGACTTTAATGCACCTGACCTTAAGAATGCAAAGCTTAGCTTTTTGGATAAGCCAGTGTTTTCAATGGTTTTATAGAAAACACTGTGCAATGGCTTATCCATATGTAGACGTAATAAATAGTCTACCTCTGCATTCTTTAAGGTGGTTTTAAGTCTTTGGCAGGTCAACTGTGTAATGGAGTTTTCCTGCCGCCGACTTATGTCGAAAACTATTTGGAGCTCATCTGCTGCTCTTTGTGCTGCTTTAAAAAGAAATGCCCCCACCCCAAATGTTTCATGGTTACGCACCATGCATAGCAGGGGATCCTCGTCTCTGATTACTTCGCACGCGGTACTTAGGACTATTCGTCTGTGTAAACACTCCAAACTTAAGAGTCCACGGCCTCCCTGATAACGTGGGAAGTAAAGCCGTTGGACAGACGCCTTAGGATGATGGCTTCGGTATCGAGTCATCATCTTGCGGGTTTTCACGTCAATTTCACGCAACTCGTTCACGTTCCACTTAATGACTCCAAAGGAGTAAGTGATTATAGGGACGGCAAGCATATTTGTAGCAGCGACTTTGTTCTTTCCAGACAACTCTGAATTCCAGATTTGTCTTAGTCGTTGCTGATACTTGTCGCGAAGAGACCCTTTTATTGCTACACTATCATGGATGTGTCCCTGGGGAACACCCAGATAGGTATAGGTCTCTCCGGCATCCAGATGTCGTAGGATGCTCCCATCTACAAGTTGCGCGTCCTCGGCGTGATCCGCATGGCGTCCTTTCTTAAGTTGAACCGTCGCACACTTATCCAACCCAAACTCCATCCCGATCGCATGAGTATACTCCTGTACTACCCGAAGAGCTTGGTCGAGGTCTCTCTTCGTCGACGCGTAGAACTTAAGGTCATCCATATAAAAGAGGTGAGTAACCTTATGGGTTCTACGGCCAGGAGCACCGCACATGTATCCCTTTGTGTTCCGCAAAGCAACGGATAACGGAAGTAGCGAGACGCAAAAGAGGAGTGGGCTGAGGGAATCACCCTGAAACACTCCCCGTCGGAATGACACCAATTCAGTCGACACCTTTGCGTTACCCGTACATATGGTAAATCGGGTCTTCCAAAATGGCATCATTCCTGAAATGCATCTCGCTATGGGATCTGGCACCGCAAGGCCTCTCAAAAGGTGAATAATAAGTTCATGAGAAGTTGTGTCAAAGGCCTTACGGTAATCAATCCAGGTCATTAAAAGGTTTCGCTTGTACTGGAAGGAGTCCTGTGTGACACATCGGTCTATTAGAAGGTTCTCCTTGCAGCCGGCTACGCCTTTCTTTGACCCTCGCTGCTCGTATACTCCACTAAACACGGGACCCATGGCTTGGAGTATCCGCTGGTACAAGAGTCGCGTAAAAATCTTGTAACAGGCGTTTAAACATGTTATCGGGCGATAGTTCTTTGGGTCGGACAAGTCTCCGTTTTTGGGGAGAAGGACGGTTCGCCCCTCAATAAACCAGGGAGGGATTGGCTGCCCCTCATTAACCCAGGAGTTAAAAATTCGGGCAAGGGCCTCATGGGTTGATGGAAATTTTTTCCACCAGTAGGTGTTAATTCCATCAGGCCCAGGGGCAGCAAAGTTCTTAGCACCCGTAAGAGCACTTCGAACTTCCTCCACGGTTATTGGTGGGCACAGTTGCTCAGGTGGTGGAAACCCCCTCACAAAGGTTTCAAACTGTGCCAGGGCTGGTGTGTTTACGTTGAGCGGCCGAGTTACCTCGTAAATACCCCTCCAGAAGTTTTCCACCCTCTCAGCGGTCGGAGGATCGTTAATAATCCTCGGCGGCGCCTGAAATAGGCGACTGGGGTTTTCGAAAAATAATTTATTTTCCGAAATACCCCTCGCCCGCCGAATTAGATTTTGTTTGGCAGTCACTAACATCCGTATCCTTTCGCAGCACTGCTGCTTGATGGTCTGCAACAGTGCTTCGTTCAGTGTGTGGTGGGTGCGTCGCAGGTTGGCCGCTATGCGGCGCACTTTTGGCGTAAAAGGCCTGCCTGCCAATTTGTATTCCACCACACACTGTATACGGGATGCGTGCTGCCTTGCTGAGAGGATTTTTGCTTCCATCTTCTTCACTCGGCGTTGCGCCCTGTCGCCGCAGGGGTCCCTATTGGGCGCCCTGGGCGACACGGAGCAAGCTGCCTCGTAGACGAGGCAATTAATGCGCCAGATGTCAGCTTCTTCTGTTAGAGTATTCAATAGCTCTGCGTCCGCTCTAGCTAGGTCTTGTGGCTTCGGGCGCTTTATCTTGTGTAGCGCCCTGCGGTTTTGAAGACTCTCTTCTGGTGCAATGGGAAGTACCTCTTCAGCCACATGTACCTGCAATTCCTGTACCCCAGGTACTGCCGGCTGTTGAGGTCTTCTTACATATCCCCTTCGCCGAAGGTAGGATACATAGTCTCGCAGGCTCTGAGCAGTAAATGTATTATGCTCAGGATGCATAACATTCCACTGCTCACGCATACGAGCCATATATCCCCTTCGACCTGGGCTACTGCTCTCATAGCATTCCAGCAAGTCATCTCTCAGATCATTGGTCCACTCAAAGCGTCCTTGGTCATCGCGGTCGTCATCGGGCAATCCATCCGGCTGGGCCCCTCCACCTTGCCTTTGACCCCTCATCCGACGAGGTCGGTCGTGGGGGCCCTCTCGATCCTCCGCGTCCTGAACCGAGTCTTAGGGACTGGCAGGAGGTTACCCTGGCCAGCCCCCGGTCGACATTTAGGAGAAGTAGATTTTCGTCCTCGCGGGTCACCTGTTTTGCAGGTTGCCGATCCGATTTGACCCTTGCAGCTGGGGTAAAGGGGAGTGTTGCTAATACCCAGGCGTTGTTCTTGTGTGCCTCCTTGCCCTATTATTATTATTATTATTATTATTATTATTATTATTATTATTATTATTATTATTATTATTATTATTATTATTATTATTATTATTATTATTATTATTATTATTATTATTATTATTATTATTATTATTATTATTATTATTATTATTATTATTATTATTATTATTATTATTATTATTATTATTATTATTATTATTATTATTATTATTATTATTATTATTATTATTATTATTATTATTATTATTATTATTATTATTATTATTATTATTATTAATTATTAATTATTATTATTATTATTATTATTATTATTATTATTATTATTATTATTATTATTATTATTATTATTATTATTATTATTATTATTATTATTATTATTATTATTATTATTATTATTATTATTATTATTATTATTATTATTATTATTATTATTATTATTATTATTATTATTATTATTATTATTATTATTATTATTATTATTATTATTATTATTATTATTATTATTATTATTATTATTATTATTTTTATTATTATTATTATTATTATTATTATTATTATTATTATTATTATTATTATTATTATTATTATTATTATTATTATTATTATTATTATTATTATTATTATTATTATTATTTTTTTTTTTTTGTTGCTCGTTTTTACGGTAAGTATAAGAGTATGTCGGCTTTTGGTAAGTAGAGCAAGACATACCCTTTTTGTTATTGTTACTTGTTAATGTTCAAAACTCTCCTTACTGTGTTACAGGTGGATAAGATCACAGCTTTCTGCATTTCTAGGTAGAACTTTTCCGGGACAGTCAAGATTTTTAGTGCATTGAACAGTTTCTTTGGGATTTCTCCGGTTGCTCCAATAATAACTGGGACAATTTGCACTCTGTCCACCCTCCAGATTTTCTTTAGTTCTTCGCTTAAAAGTAAGTACTTTTCAATTTTTTCTTTGTGCTTTTTATGTATATTTGTTGGTGTTGGTATCGCGATGTCAATGATTAGAATCTCGTTATTTTCCTTATCTAAAACAAATATGTCTGGTTTGTTGTGTTGGACTGGGTGGTCTGTTTGTAGGCTTCTGTCCCAGTACATTGTTGTTTTTTCGTTCTCAGTGATAGGTGGCGGGTTGTATTTATAGTATGGTTCCCGGTTCTGTAATAAACCATATTTTATTCCTAATTCTCTGTGTATAATTTTTGCCACATCATTATGTCTGTTTGTGTAGTCTTTTGGAGCAAGCGTCGTACAGCTACTTATTATGTGTTCAACGTTTTCGTGCCCTTGTCCACAGAGTCTGCATTTTGTGTTTGTTATATTGGGGTCTTTGACAATGTATTTTTGATATGACTTTGTGGGAATTACTTGATCCTGAATAGCACAGAGAAAGCCTTCAGTTTCTGAAAAGATGTTACCCTTAAGTAGCCAACTTCTTGATGCTTTTTGATCTATGTCATCATGGTTAAGTGTATGAGGGTATCTTCCATGTAGTTCTTTCTGATGCCATTTTTGTGTTTGAGTGTTTATGTTGTATTCAGGATCAGAACTATAATTTCCCTTGCAGAGTTGGAGAGGTGTGAGCTGTTTGTCTGTGGTGTTTATTGCAGCATGAAATAAGGAATTCTCACCAGTTTTAAGGAAAAACTCTCTTAGATTGTTGATTTGTTGCTTGTGTAGGAGTCGTAGGTCAGTAATTCCTCTTCCACCTTGGCTCCGTGGGAGATGAAACCGTTCTTTACATGCTCTTGGGTGGTGAGATCTGTACTTAGTGTAGAGTTTCCTTAGGGATCGATTTGCTTCTTCCAGCTCTGTTTCGGTCCATTTTACCACTCCAAAACTGTATGCGACAACCGGTGTTGCGAGTGTATTTGTTGCACTGATTTTGTTTCTAGCTGACAGCTGAGTCTTCAGAATGGCTTTTATCCGCTCTTTCATTTTGTTTATGTTGTTGTTTTACCAACTTTTCATCTATCCCCTGTGACTGCAGAAAACCAAGATATTTGTAGGATTCATTTTTATCCATAGCTGCAATCGTACCTCCTCCAGATCTTTGTAACATTTCAAAGTCGTCACTTCTTTGCCACTTACCTTTCACAAGGCTGTTAATTCTACACTTGTCCAAGCCAAAGTTCATGGATATATCAGCTGAGAAAATTTCTGTTTGTCTAAGGAGCTTTTTTATGCCATTGTTTGTCTCTGAAAAGAGTTTCAGATCATCCATATATACTAGATGACTTACTTGCTGATTGCTCGCTGGTATTTTATATCCGGATTTCTTGCTGTTTATAGCATTGGATAGTGGATTGATAGCAATACAAAACCACAAAGCACTTAGCGCATCGCCTTGGTAAATCCCTCTACTTATTCGCATTTTTAGTGGTTCTATTTTTGAGTTTGATATCAAAAGGTTTGTCTCCCACTTTTCCATCGCTATTTTTAGAAAATTTGTAATTTGGGGGTTTACCTTATATATATTAAGACTCTCAATTAGCCAGGTGTGCGGAACGCTGTCGAATGCTTTCTGATAGTCAATAAATGCTGTGTATAAGGTTCTGTGATTTTTAATTGCATCTTTCGTTATGACTGTATCTATTACTAGTTGTTCTTTACAGCCCTGTGATTTCTTTCTGCAGCCTTTTTGTTCTTCTGCGAGAAGATTGTTTCTCGTCATATGTCTGTAGAGCTTGTCTGCGAGAATGCCTGTCAAAATCTTATATATGGTGGGCAGACATGTAATCGGTCTGTATTTTGACGGGTCTGGTTGTGGGTGTGTCGATTTGGGGAGCAGGTAGGTATTTCCCATTGTGAAGAATTTAGGTAGATTTTCTGGGTGGTTAAGAATATCTGTAAGAAGATAAGCCAGTTTTTCATGTAAGTGTGTGAATCGTTTATACCAGAAGTTATGAATGCCATCTGGTCCTGACGCTTTCCAGTTGTGTGCTTTTGACAAGGTGTTTTTTAGGTCTTCCAATGTTATTGTTTCTGGTAGCATAGCTGGTATATGTTCCACTCTTTTTTTCTCGAGTGTCATCCAATCAGCGTTGTGTTTATGACTTGCTGGTTTCTCCCAGATATTTCTCCAAAATTCTCTGACACTTTCTCGCGTTGGGTATTCTCCATTCTCTGCGTCGGTTTTTGGATTTAGAAGTTGTCGGTAGAAGAGCGTCTGATTCGTATTGAACAATCTGTTTTCTATTTTTCGTTGGTAGGATATTCGATAACGTCTGAGTCTATGACTGTATACCTGTAGTCTTTGTTTTAGAAAGTCGATAATTTCGATGATTGTTCCATTGGACTTGTTTGCGTATCTTTGGATAATTTGGTTTACTTTTGTTTCCGTCTTCCTGTTTTTAATATTTTTATTTTGCATTTGTGTTAGCTGTCCAATTTCTGCCCTTATTTTCGCGATTTTTGCAGTTAACCTCTTTTCCCATCTTGGTTGTGTCGTTTGTTCTTTGAGCGTTGTTTTTGTCATTGTCTTTTGGTTGTGAAGTTCAATTGTTGTTTTTGCTGCTGCATATGTGAGGTCGTGTAAGCCCTGTAGGTTTTCACAAGCAGTCACTCTGTGGATTAGAGCATTGTCGACTTGTACAATTATATTATTTGTGTCTTTGCATGTTTTTAACTTGGGTAGATTTGGTCTTAAAATGGGGTTTAGACCTTGGTATCGTTGTATGTTGTTTTCAAGTTTGTTGTATACTTCTTGTTCTTCCGGGTTGTGCATATCATTTTCATAATTTTCTGTTGTTTGGTCGTGATTTCGATTTTGTTGCTCCTCAACTGGCGGTGCTCGCATCCCAAGTTCCACCTCTACTTCGGTGCGAATTTGTTGCACAATATCATGCGATAGTCTGTGTTTTGTGAACAGCTCTCGTCTTTGACTGAGTATGTTCATCAATGTTTTACCAGCTAGTTGTGGGAATTTCTGTAGCATATCTTGGTGTAGTCTGTGTCCGTAGGGAGTTTTGTCTGTTTCCATTTTTGTGAGTAGTAGGTATGTACGATAAAGGTATATGTTCATTTCTTCTGTCTGTCCATTTAAATCGCACATTGCCTCTTCTTCGGTTTCCAGGTATGGGCTCATCTGCCTGATGAGCAACATTGTCTGGAACTGTTATGGCATTGGGGGTGTCAGGTCCATTTTCATGCGGGTCGGTGGAGTTCCTTCTTAGGGGGATGCCACCTGGTTCATCTTCTCCTAAGACAGGCGGGGGGTCTTCTAGGCGGTTCCGAACAGAGTTAGCCTGATCCTCTGCCACGCCTGAGTATCGCTTTCGCCTCGTCCTTATAGCGACTACATATCACGCCCTTTGGGGTGCTAGCCTACTAGACGGTTTGCTGGTTTTTGTCCACCCCGGTTTATTTCCCTGTTACCCTTCAGCCTTTTTCAAGGGCTGACGAGCGTACCTCATCGCGAGAGGCGGCCCCCGATAGCAGGTCCAGCAACTGCCACGAGTTATTATTATTATTATTATTATTATTAATATTATTTTTTTTTTTTTTTTTTTTTTTTTTTTTGTGGTGGCCTTACTTGCGGTCTCGCGGCTCCGACTCACACGGGTGCAAGTAGGCCAGATGGTCCGTTACCGTTTCTACTCCCCACCAACCGCGGGGTTAGTAGAAACGGTGTTCCGCATCGTGTGCCCTGAGTAGACGCAATGATCCGAGGATGACTGCTTTCTGCATGTTGCCTGCAAGTTGCTCTGCCCTGTCACGGCAGGCCGGCAAGGTCTTGAGAGCTGAGAGCAGTGTCTGCCGTGCGCCTCCGAGAGCTCCAATTACCAAAACCACTAGCTTGACTGTATAGCCCCGGTACACTCGGCGAAGGTCAAAGAGAGGATCCTGATATTTCGTCCGTTTCTCTTCTTCCTTGGCAATGATGTTCGTCTCGGCAGGAGCCGAAAACTCATTGACATACATAGTTTTGTCATTTTTGTCAACGAGTACTATATCCGGCTTGTTAGCGTTTACAAGCCGGAGTGTGGGGAATGCGAAATTCCAGTATATTCTGGTTCTGTCATTCTCCACGACGGACGGAATATCAGAGGGGACATATGGCAGCACTGGAGCATCATCAACACCGTACGAGTGCCTTAGATGGTAATACAGCACCCGTAACGCTGCGTTGTGTCGATGGATATACGCCGAGACCGCATAGCGCCCGCAAGCGGACAGCAAATGATATAAGGTCTCCGGCGCCCTATGGCAGGCCCTACAACTTGTATCAGGAACCTGTATACCCATCACGCGACTTCGGTGTTCCAAGGTGTTGATGACTCCGTCTTGGCAAGCAATGATAAACCCCTCAGTTTCCGACTTTAATGCACCTGACCTTAAGAATGCAAAGCTTAGCTTTTTGGATAAGCCAGTGTTTTCAATGGTTTTATAGAAAACACTGTGCAATGGCTTATCCATATGTAGACGTAATAAATAGTCTACCTCTGCATTCTTTAAGGTGGTTTTAAGTCTTTGGCAGGTCAACTGTGTAATGGAGTTTTTCTGCCGCCGACTTATGTCGAAAACTATTTGGAGCTCATCTGCTGCTCTTTGTGCTGCTTTAAAAAGAAATGCCCCCACCCCAAATGTTTCATGGTTACGCACCATGCATAGCAGGGGATCCTCGTCTCTGATTACTTCGCACGCGGTACTTAGGACTATTCGTCTGTGTAAACACTCCAAACTTAAGAGTCCACGGCCTCCCTGATAACGTGGGAAGTAAAGCCGTTGGACAGACGCCTTAGGATGATGGCTTCGGTATCGAGTCATCATCTTGCGGGTTTTCACGTCAATTTCACGCAACTCGTTCACGTTCCACTTAATGACTCCAAAGGAGTAAGTGATTATAGGGACGGCAAGCATATTTGTAGCAGCGACTTTGTTCTTTCCAGACAACTCTGAATTCCAGATTTGTCTTAGTCGTTGCTGATACTTGTCGCGAAGAGACCCTTTTATTGCTACACTATCATGGATGTGTCCCTGGAGAACACCCAGATAGGTATAGGTCTCTCCGGCATCCAGATGTCGTAGGATGCTCTCATCTACAAGTTGCGCGTCCTCGGCGTGATCCGCATGGCGTCCTTTCTTAAGTTGAACCGTCGCACACTTATCCAACCCAAACTCCATCCCGATCGCATGAGTATACTCCTGTACTACCCGAAGAGCTTGGTCGAGGTCTCTCTTCGTCGACGCGTAGAACTTAAGGTCATCCATATAAAAGAGGTGAGTAACCTTATGGGTTCTACGGCCAGGAGCACCGCACATGTATCCCTTTGTGTTCCGCAAAGCAACGGATAACGGAAGTAGCGAGACGCAAAAGAGGAGTGGGCTGAGGGAATCACCCTGAAACACTCCCCGTCGGAATGACACCAATTCAGTCGACACCTTTGCGTTACCCGTACATATGGTAAATCGGGTCTTCCAAAATGGCATCATTCCTGAAATGCATCTCGCTATGGGATCTGGCACCGCAAGGCCTCTCAAAAGGTGAATAATAAGTTCATGAGAAGTTGTGTCAAAGGCCTTACGGTAATCAATCCAGGTCATCAAAAGGTTTCGCTTGTACTGGAAGGAGTCCTGTGTGACACATCGGTCTATTAGAAGGTTCTCCTTGCAGCCGGCTACGCCTTTCTTTGACCCTCGCTGCTCGTATACTCCACTAAACACGGGACCCATGGCTTGGAGTATCCGCTGGTACAAGAGTCGCGTAAAAATCTTGTAACAGGCGTTTAAACATGTTATCGGGCGATAGTTCTTTGGGTCGGACAAGTCTCCGTTCTTGGGGAGAAGGACGGTTCGCCCCTCAATAAACCAGGGAGGGATTGGCTGCCCCTCATTAACCCAGGAGTTAAAAATTCGGGCAAGGGCCTCATGGGTTGATGGAAATTTTTTCCACCAGTAGGTGTTAATTCCATCAGGCCCAGGGGCAGCAAAGTTCTTAGCACCCGTAAGAGCACTTCGAACTTCCTCCACGGTTATTGGTGGGCACAGTTGCTCAGGTGGTGGAAACCCCCTCACAAAGGTTTCAAACTGTGCCAGGGCTGGTGTGTTTACGTTGAGCGGCCGAGTTACCTCGTAAATACCCCTCCAGAAGTTTTCCACCCTCTCAGCGGTCGGAGGATCGTTAATAATCCTCGGCGGCGCCTGAAATAGGCGACTGGGGTTTTCGAAAAATAATTTATTTTCCGAAATACCCCTCGCCCGCCGAATTAGATTTTGTTTGGCAGTCACTAACATCCGTATCCTTTCGCAGCACTGCTGCTTGATGGTCTGCAACAGTGCTTCGTTCAGTGTGTGGTGGGTGCGTCGCAGGTTGGCCGCTATGCGGCGCACTTTTGGCGTAAAAGGCCTGCCTGCCAATTTGTATTCTACCACACACTGTATACGGGATGCGTGCTGCCTTGCTGAGAGGATTTTTGCTTCCATCTTCTTCACTCGGCGTTGCGCCCTGTCGCCGCAGGGGTCCCTATTGGGCGCCCTGGGCGAGACGGAGCAAGCTGCCTCGTAGACGAGGCAATTAATGCGCCAGATGTCAGCTTCTTCTGTTAGAGTATTCAATAGCTCTGCGTCCGCTCTAGCTAGGTCTTGTGGCTTCGGGCGCTTTATCTTGTGTAGCGCCCTGCGGTCTTGAAGACTCTCTTCTGGTGCAATGGGAAGTACCTCTTCAGCCACATGTACCTGCAATTCCTGTACCCCAGGTACTGCCGGCTGTTGAGGTCTTCTTACATATCTCCTTCGCCGAAGGTAGGATACATAGTCTCGCAGGCTCTGAGCAGTAAATGTATTATGCTCAGGATGCATAACATTCCACTGCTCACGCATACGAGCCATATATCCCCTTCGACCTGGGCTACTGCTCTCATAGCATTCCAGCAAGTCATCTCTCAGATCATTGGTCCACTCAAAGCGTCCTTGGTCATCGCGGTCGTCATCGGGCAATCCATCCGGCTGGGCCCCTCCACCTTGCCTTTGACCCCTCATCCGACGGGGTCGGTCGTGGGGACCCTCTCGATCCTCCGCGTCCTGAACCGAGTCTTAGGGACTGGCAGGAGGTTACCCTGGCCAGCCCCCGGTCGACATTTAGGAGAAGTAGATTTTCGTCCTCGCGGGTCACCTGTTTTGCAGGTTGCCGATCCGATTTGACCCTTGCAGCTGGGGTAAAGGGGAGTGTTGCTAATACCCAGGCGTTGTTCTTGTGTGCCTCCTTGCCCTTTTATTATTATTATTATTATTATTATTATTATTATTATTATTATTATTATTATTATTATTATTATTATTATTATTATTATTATTATTATTATTATTATTATTATTATTATTATTATTATTATTATTATTATTATTATTATTATTATTATTATTATTATTATTATTATTATTATTATTATTATTATTATTATTATTATTATTATTATTATTATTATTATTATTATTATTATTATTATTATTTTTTTTTTTTTCTTTTTTTTTTTTTTTTTTTTCTTTTTTTTTTTTTTTTTTCTTGAATCACAACAGTTGTTGGATTTGGTTATAGAGAAACCGGGGCTTATTCGTCAACGGTTTGTCCATGTGCTTTCGGACAATATTGCACGTTCCTAATATAGTCGCCTTTTGTGCGAGTGCGACAAGCCTCTTTGGATGTTTGACTCCGATAAGACTTAGGTATTTTATGACGCTTTTTTCTACCAGTCCATTTGCGGATATAATTATCGGGATTATTTTTGCCTCTTTCAATTGGTAGATGTCCTTCAGTTCGTTTGCTAGATCTTGATATTTGTTAATTTTTTCTGTTTTGGCTCGCCCGATATTTTCATCAAGTGGAATGCTCACGTCGATTAAGAAGGCCTCTTTGTTTTTTTTATTAATAATTACAATGTCGGGGCGATTGTGTCTTACTTCTCGGTCCGTTATTATGTCTGTGTCCCAATAGATTTTACACTTATCGTTTTCAACTATGTCAGTTGGTGCGTATTTGTAGTAGGGGATGCTACTGTTATTTATGTTTTTTTCAATGCAGATCTGTTGATGGATGATTGCTGCTACCTGGTTATGTCGCCTAAGATAATCTTTAGGTGCGAGGTAAGTACAGGCTGATAATATGTGCTGTATTGTTTCAGGAGATATACCACACATTCTACAGTTCTCGGTTGGCACTTCGTGCTTTAGGATGTATTTTGTGTAATTTCTAGTTGCAACCACTTGATCTTGGATAGAGCTGATAAAACCTTCTGTTTCAGGCATGAGACTTCCTTGGGTAAGGTAAAGGGTAGATGATTGTTTGTCACAGTGGGTCTCATTTAATGCTTTGGCGTATCTTCCGTGCATAGCTTTGTTTTTCCATTGTTCTTCCATTTCGTTAATATTTGTTTTTGTTTCAGATCTTCTACGCGCAGCTAAGTTCAACGGTGAAGCCCTTTCATCAATCTGGCAAATGGCAGTATGCAGTCTTTCTGTGCTGGACGTAAGGTAAGTGTATAATTTTTTTAGCAGGTTAGAATGTAATAATTGCAGGTTTAATGTTCCACGACCTCCCATTTTTCTTGGCAAGTAGAGCCGGCTCGTTGATGATCTGGGATGATGGTACCTGTACTTCGTCATTAGGACGCGAATTTCTCGATCAACAGCTTCTAGGTCAGTCTGGCTCCATTTTATAACTCCAAACGTCTGGGAAAAGATTGGTAGAGCCCAGGAGTTGATAGCGCTTATCTGATGTCCGGCGTATAGTTTGGTTTTTAGGATTAACTTGATTCGAGTGTGCAATTTTTCTTTTACTTTTTTCTTGGTCTCTGCTTGGTTGATGGTAAGTACTTGATTTACTCCCAAATACTTATAAGTTTCTCCTTCTTCTAACGGGGCAAATAATGTCCCATCCATTAGTGTCAAGTTTTCTTCCTCTTGTAACTGTCCTCGTTTGAAATGTATGAACTTACATTTTTCTACCCCAAATTCCATGCGGATATCGTTTGTAAATGCTCTGATGAGTTCGAGCATTGATTGCAGTTCTTCTTTGCTACTTCCGTAAAGTTTTAGATCATCCATGTACAAGAGATGTGATATTTTTTCTTTGGGTTGTTTGGTAAGAGTATATCCGAATCCGCTGGTTATTATCATTTGACTTAGTGGATTAAGCGCTAGGCAGAACAGGAGTGGAGACAAGCTGTCTCCTTGAAAGATTCCTCTTGATATTCTTATTGGCTCTGTGTTATATTTTGTTTCATTTACATTGACCAACAGAGTGGTTTTCCACCTGTCCATTGTTACGTTGATAAATCTTGTTATAAGGGGGTGAATTTTGTAGATTTTTAAAACCTCCAGTATCCAAGAATGCGGAACCGAGTCAAATGCTTTTCTGTAATCTACCCAAGCAATGGAGATGTTTCTCTTTTTCTTAGCTGCCTGTTGAGTAACCACTGAGTCAATCAAGAGCCATTCAGTACTTCCCTTGCTTCCCTTTCTGCAGCCGTTCTGCTCTCGACAGAGAATATCATAACTATTGAGATGCTGAGATATTCTCTTTTCAATAACTGATGTTAGGATCTTGTATATTACTGGCAAGCAGGTAATAGGCCTGTAATTTCTGGGTTGATTTGTGTTTTCGTTTTTTGGCAGCATTATAGTCAGGCCTTCTGTGAAGTACTGGGGGAGCAGCGTTGGGTCGTCTAGTACTTTATTAAAATTCTCAGCGATTTGTCCGTGAGTGCTTGTAAAGTTTTTCCACCAAAATGCATGAATTTGATCGTTCCCAGGTGCTTTCCAGTTTCTAAGACTTTTTGCTGCATTTTTAATTTCGTTTTCTTCTATACGTATGGCGCTCATGTCTGGGATACCTTCCATTCGATCTCTTTCGCTTCGTATCCAGTGTGCGTTGTCATTATGTGTCTCTGGGTTGGACCATATGTTTTGCCAGAAGCGCATCATATCCTTTTTTTCAGGAGGGTTCTGCAGTAAGGTGGGTTGTTTTTTTGTTAGTTGCCTGTAGAATTTTTGAGAGCTTCGCTGAAACAGTTTATTTTGTTGGTAACGTGTTGTCCTTTCTGTATACCTTCTTATTCTGCTTCCAACTGCTGCGATTTTTTGCTTTTTGAAATCTAAAAGTTTAGTAAGCTGTTCTTAAGCGTTGGTACAGTTGGGATTAATTTTGTTCTTTTTTGAGATGGATTTTATGTGCTTTTTTAATTTTGGTGTCGGTTCTTGATGTAGGTAAGTATGAAGTCTCCCAATTTCCTGTCTTAATAAATTTATTTTTTGTTGTAGGCGCTTCTTCCAAGGAGGATCTCCTCTGGTGACCGCTTGTTTCAGCGTTGTCTGGTTTATTAGTGGTAAGTTAAGGAGTTCGCACACGGTAGCAGCAGCACAGTAGGTTTTGTGGCAGATTAATTCGAAGTTGTCTTGTGGTGTGATTTCTGTTTTGAGTAGCCGATCGACTTCCTGAACATACTCTTTTGTGGTCAGACACAGTGGTATCTTTGGGATCTTTGGTCTTCTTGTCATCGGATGCCCTTCGTATTTTGAGTTGAGGGTTTTATACGTATTCAAAGCTTTACTAGTTTCAGGCGACGGCATTCCAATCATTGTTATTCGCCTTGATTGTCTTCGGATCGCTTGTTGTGGGTTTTCCGGTTGTGGCTCTGTTTCTAATTCGGCTTCGTTAGGTGCTTGGTTTCTTGTTATTTCGTCTTTTATTTGGTTGAGTTCAGCTTCTGACAGTGTTTTGCGTTTCAGTATTGATCTGACTTGTCCCGCTAGAAGCTGAGCGTCCTTTGGATTCTGAGGTATTAGGTTGATCCATTGTTGATAAAGTCGTGCAATGTAGTTTGTCTTGTTTTGTCCTAGGTTTGTGGCAAGGTAGTATGCGCGCATTAACTTAATTTGATCATTCTTGCTCCAGCGCACACGCCTACGTCTTTGCATTTCTCCTTGGGCAGGCTCATCATGATTGATAGCTAGGCCTTCTGGAGAACCAGGTACTTGTCCTTGTATGACGCGCGGCCTTGCAGTTCCGTTTCGAAGAGTAGCGCTGCTTGGTCCACTGTTCTCTTCTAAGGGCCGTTCCTCCCGACGGTTCCGAAGTGGGTCAGCCCGTAACCCCTCACCGCCTCGAGCTTTGCTTCTTGTTATAGGAGCTTTTACAGGTTCACAGTTATCAGGTTGCTAACCTTGATAACCGGTTGCTGGGGTCTGCGGGTGTGCAGCCCGTAGCCCTAAGGCCCCCCTGCAGGCGAAACTGGCTGTACAGGATTTACGTCGTTACCTGTAGCAAGGCAAACCAAGCTGGCTGCATAGCCCCCCCTTGGCCAGACATTATTAATATTATTATTATTATTATTATTATTATTATTATTATTATTATTATTATTATTATTATTATTATTATTATTATTATTATTATTATTATTATTATTATTATTATTATTATTATTATTATTATTATTATTATTATTATTATTATTATTATTATTATTATTATTATTATTATTATTATTATTATTATTATTATTATTATTATTATTATTATTATTATTATTATTATTATTATTATTATTATTATTATTATTATTATTATTATTATTATTATTATTATTATTATTATTATTATTATTATTATTATTATTATTATTATTATTATTATTATTATTATTATTATTATTATTATTATTATTTTTGGAGATCGCACACCATTTTGGTGGAATAAATAAAGCTTTGATTCATCGGTCTAAGGACAAGATGATCAGCTTTTCAGATGTATTTAAAATACTTTAGTTCATTCCAATCACTCTCCGGACTACACTACACGTATCTAACAGTACTGACTTTTGCATAGGTATGTATATTTCCCATTCGAATCCTATTTTTAGTAAGCTTTTTTTAAACTTTTCGGTATTTCCCCTGCAGCTCCCATTATCACTGTCACTACCGTCACTGATTCCATGTGCCACATTTGAATGATCTCATCTCGGAGAGGTAAGTATTTACTAATTTTTTCACCATAGGTTTTTTGGATGTTGTTTCCCAGTGGAACAGCAAAATCAATGATATAAGTAGTGTTTTCTTTCTTTAAAGTAAGTATTATATCAGGTATATTATTTGGTACTGGCCTGTCTGTTTGTATTTTTCTGTTCCACAGTATTTTAGCTTCATTATTTTCACAGACGGGTGGTGGCTCATACTCATAGTATGGGGTATCGATCTTCTGTCCCATATGCTGCTCTCTAAGTTTCATATGCACTATCCTTCCCATTCTATTATGGCGATCAAGATATGCTTTTGGAGCTAGCATTGAGCATCCTGCAATAATGTGGTCCAGGGTTTCTTCCATTGAGTGACATAAGCGGCATTTTAGGTTTTCAATGTTTTTGTGAAGGATTCGCTTCTTATAAGACTTTGTTCCTACAACTTGGTCCTGGATTGCTGCTATAAACCCCTCTGTTTCAGGAAATATGTTACCGTGTCGAAGATATGATGTTGACGCTGCAGTGTCTATCGTGTTTTGTTCAATACGCGCAAGATAATTTCCATGTAGGGGTTTACTACGCCAGTTTTGAATTTTTTGTTCCAGGGTTTCAATCTCTTCGCTTGGCTCGTATGATCTGTCGGCCAATCTAAGAGGAGTGGAATTTTTATCTGCCTTTACAACTGCATGATGCATGCTGCTAGTTTCTGCTTTTTGATAAAAATATTTGCGTAGGTATGAAATTTGTTTGAAGTGTCTTATTTTTATGTCTGGAATTCCTCTGCCTCCCAATTTTTGTGGTACATTTGCCACCTCTCAATAGCTGATTTAGGGTGATGACATCGGTACTTCCTTAATTCTTTTCTGGTTTGTGTGTTTAGCGCTTCTAGCTCTGTATTTGTCCATTTTATAATGCCAAAGCTGTAAGATATGGCTGATGTTGCGTAGGTATTTATAGCTTTTGCAGTATTTCGGCCATGGAGTTTAGTACGCAGTATCGCACGTAATCTCTGAAGGTAAGTATCTGTAAGCGCTGATTTTGCTTGTTTATGTTGGATATCCCTTGCCTGCAAGTACCCCAGATATTTGTACTGTTCTTCTTCTCCCATGCCTGTTACAATACCTTGTATCTCGTTAACCTCATATCCTGTATGTTCAATCCAAAGGCCTTTCTCAATACAGCTTATTTTGCATTTATCCAATTCGAACTTCATTTGGATGTCTGTACTAAAATTTCCCACACAGGTAAGTAATTTTTCCAAATGTTTTTTGGTGTGTACATATAGCTTTAGGTCATCCATATACCATAGGTGGTATTATTTATATTATTATTATTATTATTATTATTATTATTATTATTATTATTATTATTATTATTATTATTATTATTATTATTATTATTATTAGTATTATTATTATTATTATTATTATTATTATTATTATTATTATTATTATTATTATTATTATTATTATTATTATTATTATTATTATTATTATTATTATTATTATTATTATTATTATTATTATTATTATTATTATTATTATTATTATTATTATTATTATTATTATTATTATTATTATTATTATTATTATTATTATTATTATTATTATTATTATTATTATTATTATTATTATTATTATTATTATTATTATTATTATTATTATTATTATTATTATTATTATTATTATTATTATTATTATTATTATTATTATTATTATTATTATTATTATTATTATTATTATTATTATTATTATTATTATTATTATTATTATTATTATTATTATTATTATTATTATTATTATTATTATTATTATTATTATTATTATTATTATTATTATTATTATTATTATTATTATTATTATTATTATTATTATTATTATTATTATTATTATTATTATTATTATTATTATTATTATTATTATTATTATTATTATTATTATTATTATTATTATTATTATTATTATTATTATTATTATTATTATTATTATTATTATTATTATTTTTTTTTTTTTTTTTTTTTTTTTTTTTTTTTCTCCTTTTCAGGGCTTTTGCTAAAGTGGGATTCTCTTGAATCAGTCACTTTAACCGGTTTTATTGAGGTTTCTCAATTTACGTTTGTGAAGGTAAGTTAAGGGTTTTTCTTACAATACGACAGGTTTCCAGTATCACTGATTTCTGCATTGTCGTGAATATTTTTTTATCTGTGATATTTATTTGTTTTAGGTATGATTCCAAGTTCCTCGAGACCAGGCCTGTAACTGAGATGACAATAGGAACTATGGTAAGACTTTTAAGTTGATGGATGTTTCTGTATTCTTCTGATAAGTCAAAATATTTATTAATTTTTTCTCTTTCAGCTTTTTCTAGGTTGTGATCGTTCGGATGCGTGATGTCAATGAAAAAACCCCGCCTTTCCTTTTTTTCTACTAAGACAATGTCAGGTCTATTACAGGGGATTGGTTTATCCGTTTGAATTGGCGTGTCCCAGTATAGAAGGTATGTATCATTTTCATGTACTGGAAATGGAACATATTTAAAGTGTTGTTCAGTTTTATTTAGGAAATTGCAGTAAATAGCAAGGTGTTGATGAATTATATTAGCTGTTAAATTGTGCCGTTTTAAATATTCTGTAGGTGCTAACACCGTACATCCTGCTATAATATGTTCTATCGTCTCGGAGTGACGTCTACACATTCTACAGAGATCATTGTCAAGTTGTACTCCATGAATCGTTCTTATGTGGTTTCTTGTTGCTATGACATTGTCCTGAATGGCCACCATAAATCCCTCTGTCTCTCCGTATAGGTAACCTTTTTTTAACCATTCCGTCGATGCTTCAGCCTTTGATTGATTAAGGTGATTAGGAAATTTTCCGTGAAGAGGTTTTGATAGCCATTTATTTTTTAGAGTAGCGAGGTCAGGTAAGTCATGAGTTTCTTCTCTGAATTTTACCGGTGAGTAAGTTCCAATTTCAGTTATGACTTTATGAAGTAAAGATGTAGCGGACTTCCTGCGAAAATATGTTCGTAATTTATTTATTTGCCTGTGGTGAAGTAGTGCGATGTCTATGAGTCCTCTTCCTCCCAATTTTCGTGGGATGTAGAGCCTTTCGGTGCACGCTTTAGGATGATGGATTAGATACTTCGACATTTGTACACGAATTACGCGGTTGAGAGCTTCTAACTCGGTGTTTGACCAACCAATTATTCCAAAGGAATAAGCAGTTGCTGGTATCGCATAAGTGTTGATTGCTTTGATTTTGTTTTTAGCTGTGAGTTCCGTCCGGAGTATTTGTTTGGTTCTTTTCTCGAGTGTTAGGCTAAGTATATTCTTTGCTTCTTTTTTGTTGATAACTAGTTTCTGTTTGTATCCTAGATACTTATAGTTTTCATTGTTTAGGTATTTAATGTTCTCGATTTCAATGTTATCATATTCTTTTGGTTTTCCGCGATGAGCTACTAACTTTGCACATTTATCAAGACCAAATTTCATTTTGATATCATTACTGAATACCTCTGTCAGCTCTATCAGTCTATCCAGATCCTTTTCTGATGACGCATATAATTTTAAATCATCTACATAAAACAAGTGAGCCATTGTGTACGATATATCACCCTGCTTTAGTTTATATCCGATGTTGGATCGTTGCAAAGCTTTTGAGAGCGGGTTTAGGCTTAGAATAAACCAGACAGGACTAAGAGAGTCACCCTGAAAAATACCGCTTTTAATATTGATTTCATCAGTCGTTATTTCTCTGTTGTTCAGTGTGAGAATAAGTGTAGTTCTCCAGGAGTTCATGCATTCACTGAGGAATTTGATTATATTTTTGTCGATTTTGTACAACTCTAGGACTTCTAATAGCCAGCTGTGTGGTACAGAGTCGAATGCTTTCTGATAATCGATCCATGCCACTGCGATGTTCCGTGATCTGTGTTTGGCATCTTGTGTTATTACTTCGTCAATAATCAGTTGTTCTTTACATCCCTGTGATTTTTTCCTACACCCTTTTTGTTCTTCTGTTAAGATATCTTGTTGTACCAGATGGTTGTCTATTTTTTCAGCGATTATTGACGTAATTATTTTATAGAGTGTTGGTAAGCAAGTAATTGGTCGGTAATTTTTTGGGTCATCAGTTCTCTCTGATTTTGGAAGCATGTATGTAATACCTTTAGTTAGGTAGGCTGGCAATTTCTCTTTATTCATCAAGATGCGGTTTACCTGCACAGCAAGCTGTTTCCACACATTTAGCTTTTTCCACCAGTAGTTATGTATCATATCGATACCTGCCGCCTTCCAGTTTTGAGTTTTTAAAACAGCCTTCTTTACGTCTTCCTCTGAGATGTTTATAAGATTCATCGCTGGTATTGTTTGGCATTCTTGTCTCTCTGTACTCAACCACGTAGCTCTTTTGTTGTGTTCGCCCTTTTTCTTCCATATGTTTGACCAGAAATCCATTAACTCTTCTTTTTTTGGGAGGGATGAAAGTTTTTGTTGTTTTGGTTCTAAAGTCTTATAAAAATGCTTTTCGTTTTTGTAAAAGATTATTATTATTATTATTATTATTATTATTATTATTATTATTATTATTATTATTATTATTATTATTATTATTATTATTATTATTATTATTATTATTATTATTATTATTATTATTATTATTATTATTATTATTATTATTATTATTATTATTATTATTATTATTATTATTATTATTATTATTATTATTATTATTATTATTATTATTATTATTATTATTATTTTTATTATTATTATTTCGATAATCACTGCAAGCAGGTAAGTAGATCGGGTACGGCTCATTTCTGAGCAAGTAGTCCAAATCTTCACTAATTTCCCTTTTCTTTATGTAGAACAGTTAAGTGTTTTGCGCGCAATATGACAGCTTCCCAGAATAGCTATTTTTTGGAGAGTGATATAGAGTTTGGCAGGTAAGTTGAGCTGTTTGAGGTAAGTGTGTAACTTTATAGGTATTTCTCCAGTTGCCCCTACTACAATTGGTATAATTGTCACTTTTTCCTGATTCCAGAGTGTTTTAACTTCTGCGGCCAAAGGTAGGTATTTTCGGACCTTTTCTCTTTGTTTTTCAGATACGTTGTGGCCAGCCGGTACTGCAATGTCAATAAGGTAGGTATTTCTATTATGTTTGTCTTGAAATATAATGTCTGGTCTGTTGTTTTCAATTGTATGGTCTGTCTGGATTGGTCTGTTCCAGTATACTTTGTGACTTTCACTTTCCAATACTGACTCAGGTCGGTATTTATAGTAAGGTTGCATTTCAGTGAGAATACCAGCATCAATGCAGAGTTTTTGATGTACTACTTTTGCAAGGTTGTCATGTCTTTTCAGGTATTCAGATGGTGCTAGGATTGAGCAGCCTGTTAAAATGTGTTCTATGGTTTCAGATTTGGTATGACAGAGCCTGCATTTGTCGTCAGTTACAGTTGGATCTTGGATTATAAACTTTCTGTAGTTTAGGGTTGGTATTACTTGATCTTGTATGCCCATTATGAATCCCTCAGTTTCTGCAAACAGGTCGCTGTGTTCTAACCATGCGATTGATGCTATCTCGTCGATCCCTTCGGTGTAGAGAGGTGCTGGGAACCTTCCATGCAATGCCTTTGATTTCCATTGCTGTATTCTTTCTTCAGCGCTCATCGTCAGACGGAGAGGTTTGTAATTATTGTCAGCCAAATTGAGTGGAGTGTAACCTTTGTCAGCTTTTGATATTTTTTCATGATAAGGTGATGTTATACTTTTATCAAAGAAAAATTTTCTAAGGCCTTCAATTTGCTTCAAAAGAGCATCGTGTAAATCTACAACTCCCCTTCCTCCTCTTGCTCGTGGTAGATAGAACCTTTCAACTGCACTTTTTGGATGGCGTGCTTTGTGCTTTGTAAACTGAACCCTTATAAGTCTGTTCAGATTCTCGATATCGGTATTGGACCATTTGATTATACCGAAGCTGTAGGTTATGACAGGTATGGCATATGTATTAATCGCTTTAACTTTATTCTTTGCGGAGAGTTGAGTTTTTAATACTGATTTTAGTCTTTCAATCATTTTCGTTCTCAGTGCATCTTTCATAATGGAGTGTTTAATTCCTCTTGCTTGGTCTAGTCCTAGGTATCGGTAATTTTCATCTTTCGACATATTTTCCACGAGTTGATCTTGAGTTAGGTTAAATCCAGCGTGATCTTCCCATACTCCTCGTTTCATAGCACTGATCTTACATTTATCTAAGCCAAATTCCATTGCTGTGTCTTCACTATATTTGTGGATAGTCTTAAGTAGTATATCTAATCCCTCCTTAGACGAGGATGTAAGCTTAATGTCGTCCATGTAGGCTAGATGATCAATTTTATGGCCATTTTGTAACTTATATCCCCGATCTTTTTTGTTTAGTGCGTTTGAGAGAGGAGTGAGAGTCATACAGTACCACAGAGCACTCAGAGCGTCACCTTGAAATATACCTCTTCGGATACTCACACTGCCCATACTGTTTGTTTTGTCATTACACTTCATCTGTAGGTTGGTTTTCCATTTCGGTAATATGCTGTGCAAAAGGTTTACAATCGATGGGCTGATTTTGTATAATTGAAGTATTTCAATGAGCAGTGTATGAGGGACGCTATCAAATGCCTTTTTGTAGTCTATATAAGCTACATATAGGTTCTTTTTTTTTCTGTTTTGCTTCTTCAGCCATTAATGTGTCTATCGCCAGTTGTTCTTTACATCCTCTGCTTCCCTTTCTGCATCCTTTTTGTTCTTCCGGTAGTAAGTTGGTTTTATCTAGATGAAGGTATATTTGATTGCAAATTATTGACGTCAGTATTTTGTATATAGTTGGTAAGCAGGTGATAGGTCGATACTTGGCAGGATCTTTTACTGATGGGCTAGTCTTTGGAAGGAGATGGGTAGTTCCCGTTACCATAAATGATGGAATTATGTTGGGATTTTTAAGGCTCTCTGTCAGAAGCTGGGCTAGGCTTCTATGTGTTGTGTGGAATTTCTTTAGCCAGAAGTTATGGATTCCATCTGGCCCAGGAGCTTTCCAATTCGTCGTATTGTTGATAGCTTTCTTGACGTCGTCTTCGGTAACGCTGCTAAATACCATAGTTGGAATCTTGTCCACTCTTTTTCTTTCATCGTCCAACCATTTAGCTTTTCTGTTATGTACCTTTGGATTTTCCCAAATATTAGCCCAGAATTTTTGGGTCTCTTCTGGGTTAGGTGTTTCGTCATTGTCACTTTGTTTATTTTGTGTAAGTGATCGATAGAATTGCTTTTGATTGGCGCGGAAGGCATTATTGTGTATTCGCCTATTGTAAGCGTTTTTGTGGCGTCTTAGTCGAGTGGAATACACGAGCAGTTTTTGTTTTAGTTTATCCAGAACTTCTATGTTGGTTTGGTTGTCTTTATCTCCATATCTGCTTACGATTTGTTTTGCTTTGTTTTTCAATTTGTTAGTTGGCTCTTTTAAGTTTTTAAGTTGTGTAAGTGGCCCTATTGCTTTTCTGGTTTCCGCTATGTTTTTCTCTAGCCTTATTTCCCATCCTGGCTTTCGATCTTTTTTGTCTTTTGAGGTTTTTGGAAGAGCTTGTTTATGTAGCTGTAATACAGCATGTGCTCCTGAGTATATAAGGTCATGAAAATCGTTAAAGGTATGTATATCATCTACCTTTTCTGACATTGCATGGTTAATTTTGTTAAACCAAGATATTTGTAGGATTCATTTTTATCCATAACTGCAATCGTACCTCTCCAGATCTTTGTAACATTTCGAAGTCGTCACTTCTTTGCCAAGGGTGCTTGTTGATATCCCAAATACTTGTACAGTTCGTCCTGTGTCATTCCTTCTATGCGTCCTTCTTCCTCTCCCAGCTCTATTTCCTGGTGTCTTTTCCATTTCCCTTTCTCCATGACGTTTGTGCGACATTTATCCAATCCAAATATCATACCAATATCCGAACTAAAATCTTTTATTAATTTAATATTCCGTTTCAGGTCTTCGTCGGATACTGCATATACTTTGAGGTCGTCCATATAGAGTAGATGGGTAAGTATTATGTCATTTTCCAATTTCACACCTCTGTTTTGTCTTTTTAGGGCAGTTGAGAGAGGATTTAGGGCCATACAAAACCATAGAGGGCTGAGTGCGTCGCCTTGGAAGATATATATATATATTTATCGGTTTCACAACGTTCTACGTCTTCCGATACCCAATCTCCACTCGTTTCTGTTTGCCCATAATTCATGATCTAGGCCTCTTATTCTTATTTCACTATCTATTCCTTCTCTCCAGCTTCTCCTTGGTCTTCCTCGTTTTCTTCGGCCAGTTGGTTTCCATTGTAATATTTGTTTGGGTAGTCTTCCATCATCCATTCTTTGTACATGTCTGTACCACACCAGTTGTTTTGTTCTTATATCATCCACTAGAGTACGTTCACCCACTGTCATAATTTCTCTTATTCTTTGATTGGTAACTCTTTCTCTTTTTGATTTCCCTGCTGCTCTTCTCCAATAGTCCATCTCCGTAGCGGAAAGCATTTTTTCTGTTCTATCTTTGATTGGCCATACTTCTGAGCCGTATGTAATAATACTTTTTACAATGGTGTTATATATAAGCTTTTTGTTATGTTTTGATATACTTTGGTCCCAAATTATTCCATTTAATAAAGTTATTGCTTTTCTTCCTTGTACGTTTCTATCTTTTATAGCTTTGTCTAGTGTTCCGTCAGCTGTAATTTTTAGACCCAAGTATTTATACTCATCACAGGACTGAATTCGCTGCCCAGTATTTAAGATTAGATCCTGTTTCGTTCCACCAATACACATATACTCTGTCTTATTGATATTAACCTCTAGTCCCCACTTATTGTACTCTTCTATTAGTTTTCGTGTCATATATTCGAGGTCGTCATAATCCTGAGCCATCACTATCTGATCATCGGCGAAACATAAAGTATACAAGGTGGTTTCTTTCAACGGAATTACCATGTTTTGGCATTTTCTCTTCCAGACTTTAAGGACCTGTTCCAAATATATCTTGAAGAGCGTAGGCGAGATACAGCAACCTTGTTTAAGACCTTTATTTACTTGAAAGCCTTTGGTTAGTTTTGCTTTTATTTTAACTTTTGCCTTACTATTGCGGTATAACTCTTTGATGGCCTTAATTAGTTGTACGCTTACGTTTGTCTTTTCCAACGCTTTCCAAAGTAGATTTAGTGGTATACTATCATATGCCTTCTGCAAATCTACGTAAAGCAGATGGAGCTCTTGTCCGTATGCCATTTTCTTTTCAATAACTTGGGTTATACAAAAGAAATGATCTGAAGTCGATCTACCCGCCCTGAAACCAGCTTGTTCTTCTGCCTCCATATCTTTATATTCGCTCTCCACTTTATTTCTTATTATTTTGCCATATATTCTGCTTAGCGTACTAGTTACAGATATACCTCTATAATTGTCACATATATCTTTCCTTCCTTTTTTGTGTATTGTGGATATATATGACGTTTTCCACTCAGTTGGTACTACAGCTCCATTTAAATATCTTTGGAAAAGATTCCGTAATCTACAAAACAATTCTTCAGTGCCATATTTAATAAGTTCAGCTGGGATATTTCCGGGTCCGGCAGATTTACCGCTTTTTAAGGTTTTGCACACGTTTTTAACCTCAGATATTGTGAGGGGTACTGGAGATCCCATCGTTCTAATGATATTGTCTCTTTCGTCTTCCTTGAATTCTGCTCTATCTTCAGTTAAAAGTTTTTTAAAATGCTCATCCCATTCTTTGTCTGGTATTGGTGAAATAATATCTCTGCATGTTTCTTTTTTGATCGATCTTATAGTTTTCCAGCTTTCGGTACTTCTCCTACCTCCTAAGTAAGAATCTATTTTCTGGCACTTTTGCATCCATGATTGATTCTTCTTATCACTGATCATTCTTCTCACCTTTGATTGCGCGATTTTGTATTCTTCTCTGCTTCTATCTGTCTTTTGGGATAAGTACGTGTGATATAATTTCCTTTTTTCCTCTATTTCACTTTCAATCTCAGCATCCCACCAGTATGGTTTTGTTCTTTTAGGAGTTTCTTCCACTAATCCTAGTGCTTCTTTTGCAGCTTGATGGATGCTTAATGTGATACATTCGTATTCCTCATCTGGGGTTTCACCTGAACTTGAATTAAGATTTTCGTTCAGTCTCTTTTTGTATAAGTTTTTTACGCTGTCATGTTCTAGGCTTAGTAGATTATATTGACAGTGATCAATTTCCTCATTCACTGTATCATCAAGATTTTGTTGATGTAGGCTTCGGCCTTGATAAGGAAAGAGAATTTTGGTCTCCAGAAAATAGTGATCACTTCCGCATGTTGATTCACGCTTTGTTCTGACATCTTGAATTTTTAGTTTTGTCTTTTGTTCAGTGATAAGATAATCAATGACGGATTTCAGGTTTTGTGAGGGTTTGGTCCAGGTATATTTGTGTATTTTCTTATGTTGGAAAAAACCGTTTTGGATTTTTAGGTCTAATTGCTCACATACTGTGATAAGCCGGTTTCCATTGTCACTAACAACATCTTCTCCATATTGGCCAACTGTCAGATCATTTACTCTGTTACCTGTTCTACTATTTAAATCTCCCAATATTACAATTTCTCTAGATGTACTTACTGCTGATATTTCATTGTGGATTTCTTCAAAAAAATTGTCTTTCACGGCTACATTTGCATGGTCATTATACGCATAGATTCCAAAAATCGTAAGTCTCATTCCTTTTATTGTTATATTCATTCTTATTAGCCGTTCATTTACTGCTTCCCAGTTGGTGATATATTTTCTAAATCTTTTGTTGACCAAAATAGATACTCCTTGTTGCGCATATTTTTCTTTTGCCACTCCGCTATAGAAATGGTCATACTGTCCTAGGTTTTCAGATCCTTTTCCTTTCTTCTTCGTTTCTGTTAGTACAGCAAGGTCAACCTTCATTCTGCTGCACTCATGGACTATATCATTCACTTTTCGACTCATTCCTTGTACGTTCCATGTACCAAAAATCATATTCCTGTTTCTTTGCTTGGTTCGTCTTAGGTTTTTCATTTCTTTCCGAGGCGTTTGATTGGGTTTTTTAACAGTGTACGTTTTTTCCGGGTATCAGAGAGTTAGTCTAATGCCCCAACCCCCAACCTGGAGGACCAGGTGATTTTTGATCGAGGTTTTCTTCCCCTAGCCTTTGACGATTCCAACGCCGGTACTACAAGGCAGCATCTTCTTCTTTTATACTATCCCTAAAAGAAAGGGTTGCCACCTGCGCTATGATCACCGTACCGAGGTCCATCCTCTCCGCCTTTCATACCGATGTGGTCTTCTCCCGTAACCCTGGGAATGGGACCCTAAACAGGTGCTAACTCTCCGGGTCAGAGAGTACCTGGAATCTACGGAGGGCAGGGGTCGATTCATTTCCCCTGATAGACATCTGACGAGGTCTACCCCGTACCCCGCCTTGGAAGATACCGCATTTTATTTGGATATCTCCTGAGGATTTGCTTGAATTTCCCGATTTAATGGTAAGTCTAGTGTTCCAATTTTTCATCATATTTTTAAGTAGATTCTGTATTTTATAGTCTACTTTGTATATTTCAAGAACTTCCAAGAGCCAGGAATGTGGTACGCTGTCGAAAGCCTTCTGATAATCAACGTATGCTGTAAAGAGATTCTTCTTATGCTTCTTGGCATTTCCGGCAACAATTGAGTCAATTACCAGTTGGTCCTTGCAGCCTTTTGTTGCCCTTCGACATCCCTTCTGTTCCAGAGCTAAAATGTCGTTGTTTTCTAGATGTTGATAAACTTTGTCTGCAATTATTCCCGTAAACAGCTTGTACAAGGTTGGTAGGCATGTTATTGGCCTGTACTTACTGGGGTTCTTGCTGGTGGGTGATGTTTTTGGCAGCAAATATGTTATTCCTTTAGTCATAAATGGTGGTAGTTCAAGATTATGCTCTATTATCTCGTTGAAAATTTCTGATATTTTTTGGTGCACGCTTCTAAATTCTTTTAGCCAAAAATTATGAATTTTTTCCGGTCCCGGTGCCTTCCAGTTTTTACTTTTTCGTATAGCTTTCTCAACATCTGTTTTTGTTATTTCGCTCTCATTCATTCTTCCTTTATTGTCCATTCTTTTCTTTTCCTGTATTAACCAGTTTGTGTTTGCTTTATGTGTCTTTGGTTTTGACCAAATATCTCTCCAGTATTGATTAAGAGCTGTTTCTTCTGGTGTTTCGTTTTCAATAACTTCTCCGCCACCGGTCATCAGTTCCCTGTAAAATCTGCTCTCGTTGTTAGCAAATTGGAAGTTTTCTTTTTTACGCTGGTTGCTTTCTTTCAGCCTGCGTAAGCGCTTTGCTTTGGCCGAGAGCTGCTGCTTAAGTAGATCAAGAATTTCAGGCAGCGTTTGGTTTTTGTCGTCTTTAAACCTTTTCATTAGTTTTTGCCCTTTTTCCTTTGTTTTTCGTTTCGCATTTGGGTTAGAAGCTTCCTGTAGTTGTCCAATGTTTCGTCTTAGATCTTCAATGCGTTGTTTGATTCTTTTTTCCCAGGGTGGGATGGGGTCGAATATCATGGGCTGCTTCCTTATCTGTTGTTGGTTTTGTTCTACCACAGTCAATGCCGCAACATAGATATACGCATGTAGCTCTTCCAAGCGTTGTACACTTTGCATTTTTTCATTCAGGATTTTATTTGTTACGCTGATTATGTTCTTTGTTTTTTTGTGGAATTTTAGCATAGGTATCGTTGGTCTCAAGTCGGGAATAGTGCCGTTGTATAGCATATAGATTTCTTCAAACTTATCCCGTGTTTTTTGTTCATCCTGGTCTGTCTCCGACGTTGATTGTCTTCTCGCATTACCTTTGTCTTTTGTATTAGGAGTATTGTCTTCGCTCGGATCATCATTTCCATCTGGGTCGTTATTTCCATTTGGATCTGGATTACCATCTGGGTCATGATGTACATCTGCGTTTGCGTAAATATTTCTATCTCCTAGTCCAAGTTCTGCCTCTGCTTGTCTATTAATACGATTTGCAGTCTCTGGTGCTATTTTATTTGATGTCATAAGCACTCGTCTTTGGTCCAAAATATTTTGGATAGTTTTTCGTGCGAGTTCAGGGAATCGTCTGGTAACCTGTGTGTGTAGTTCCCTGCTGTACTTAGCTGTAACTGTCTCCATGTTTGTAAGAACCAGATAGCGGTGATATATAAATTCGTTCATTTTATCAGTCCATTTGGTCCGCTGTCTGGGTCTTCCCTGTAATGTAGTGGGCTGAGGCAAGGCTTCAGCAACAACTGCATCTTGGGGTATCCTCCGGTCTTGAGTCTTGATTATTATTATTATTATTATTATTATTATTATTATTATTATTATTTTATTATTATTATTATTATTATTATTATTATTATTATTATTATTATTATTATTATTATTATTATTATTATTATTATTATTATTATTACTATTATTATTATTATTATTATTATTATTATTATTATTATTATTATTATTATTATTATTATTATTATTATTATTATTATTATTATTATTATTATTATTATTATTATTATTATTATTATTATTATTTTTTTTTTTTTTTTTTTTTTTTTTTTTTTTTTGTGGTGGCCTTACTTGCGGTCCCGCGGCTCCGACTCACACGGGTGCAAGTAGGCCAGATGGTCCGTTACCGTTTCTACTCCCCACCAACCGCGGGGTTAGTAGAAACGGTGTTCCGCATCGTGTGCCCTGAGTAGACGCAATGATCCGAGGATGACTGCTTTCTGCATGTTGCCTGCAAGTTGCTCTGCCCTGTCACGGCAGGCCGGCAAGGTCTTGAGAGCTGAGAGCAGTGTCTGCCGTGCGCCTCCGAGAGCTCCAATTACCAAAACCACTAGCTTGACTGTATAGCCCCGGTACACTCGGCGAAGGTCAAAGAGAAGATCCTGATATTTCGTCCGTTTCTCTTCTTCCTTGGCAATGATGTTCGTCTCGGCAGGAGCCGAGAACTCAATGACATACATAATTTTGTCATTTTTGTCAAGGAGTACTATATCCGGCTTGTTAGCGTTTACAAGCCGGAGTGTGGGGAATGCGAAATTCCAGTATATTCTGGTTCTGTCATTCTCCACGACGGACGGAATATCAGAGGGGACATATGGCAGCACTGGAGCATCATCAACACCGTACGAGTGCCTTAGATGGTAATACAGCACCCGTAACGCCGCGTTGTGTCGATGGATATACGCCGAGACCGCATAGCGCCCGCAAGCGGACAGCAAATGATATAAGGTCTCCGGCGCCCTATGGCAGGCCCTACAACTTGTATCAGGAACCTGTATACCCATCACGCGACTTCGGTGTTCCAAGGTGTTGATGACTCCGTCTTGGCAAGCAATGATAAACCCCTCAGTTTCCGACTTTAATGCACCTGACCTTAAGAATGCAAAGCTTAGCTTTTTGGATAAGCCAGTGTTTTCAATGGTTTTATAGAAAACACTGTGCAATGGCTTATCCATATGTAGACGTAATAAATAGTCTACCTCTGCATTCTTTAAGGTGGTTTTAAGTCTTTGGCAGGTCAACTGTGTAATGGAGTTTTCCTGCCGCCGACTTATGTCGAAAACTATTTGGAGCTCATCTGCTGCTCTTTGTGCTGCTTTAAAAAGAAATGCCCCCACCCCAAATGTTTCATGGTTACGCACCATGCATAGCAGGGGATCCTCGTCTCTGATTACTTCGCACGCGGTACTTAGGACTATTCGTCTGTGTAAACACTCCAAACTTAAGAGTCCACGGCCTCCCTGATAACGTGGGAAGTAAAGCCGTTGGACAGACGCCTTAGGATGATGGCTTCGGTATCGAGTCATCATCTTGCGGGTTTTCACGTCAATTTCACGCAACTCGTTCACGTTCCACTTAATGACTCCAAAGGAGTAAGTGATTATAGGGACGGCAAGCATATTTGTAGCAGCGACTTTGTTCTTTCCAGACAACTCTGAATTCCAGATTTGTCTTAGTCGTTGCTGATACTTGTCGCGAAGAGACCCTTTTATTGCTACATTATCATGGATGTGTCCCTGGGGAACACCCAGATAGGTATAGGTCTCTCCGGCATCCAGATGTCGTAGGATGCTCCCATCTACAAGTTGCGCGTCCTCGGCGTGATCCGCATGGCGTTCTTTCTTAAGTTGAACCGTCGCACACTTATCCAACCCAAACTCCATCCCGACCGCATGAGTATACTCCTGTACTACCCGAAGAGCTTGGTCGAGGTCTCTCTTCGTCGACGCGTAGAACTTGAGGTCATCCATATAAAAGAGGTGAGTAACCTTATGGGTTCTACGGCCAGGAGCACCGCACATGTATCCCTTTGTGTTCCGCAAAGCAACGGATAACGGAAGTAGCGAGACGCAAAAGAGGAGTGGGCTGAGGGAATCACCCTGAAACACTCCCCGTCGGAATGACACCAATTCAGTCGACACCTTTGCGTTACCCGTACATATGGTAAATCGGGTCTTCCAAAATGGCAACATTCCTGAAATGCATCTCGCTATGGGATCTGGCACCGCAAGGCCTCTCAAAAGGTGAATAATAAGTTCATGAGAAGTTGTGTCAAAGGCCTTACGGTAATCAATCCAGGTCATCAAAAGGTTTCGCTTGTACTGGAAGGAGTCCTGTGTGACACATCGGTCAATTAGAAGGATCTCCTTGCAGCCGGCTACGCCTTTCTTTGACCCTCGCTGCTCGTATACTCCACTAAACACGGGACCCATGGCTTGGAGTATCCGCTGGTACAAGAGTCGCGTAAAAATCTTGTAACAGGCGTTTAAACATGTTATCGGGCGATAGTTCTTTGGGTCGGACAAGTCTCCGTTTTTGGGGAGAAGGACGGTTCGCCCCTCAATAAACCAGGGAGGGATTGGCTGCCCCTCATTAACCCAGGAGTTAAAAATTCGGGCAAGGGCCTCATGGGTTGATGGAAATTTTTTCCACCAGTAGGTGTTAATTCCATCAGGCCCAGGGGCAGCAAAGTTCTTAGCACCCGTAAGAGCACTTCGAACTTCCTCCACGGTTATTGGTGGGCACAGTTGCTCAGGTGGTGGAAACCCCCTCACAAAGGTTTCAAACTGTGCCAGGGCTGGTGTGTTTACGTTGAGCGGCCGAGTTACCTCGTAAATACCCCTCCAGAAGTTTTCCACCCTCTCAGCGGTCGGAGGATCGTTAATAATCCTCCTTATTATTATTATTATTATTATTATTATTATTATTATTATTATTATTATTATTATTATTATTATTATTATTATTATTATTATTATTATTATTATTATTATTATTATTATTATTATTATTATTATTATTATTATTATTATTATTATTATTATTATTATTATTATTATTATTATTATTATTATTATTATTATTATTATTATTATTATTATTATTATTATTATTATTATTATTATTATTATTATTATTATTATTATTATTATTATTATTATTATTATTATTATTATTATTATTATTATTATTATTATTATTATTATTATTATTATTATTATTATTATTATTATTATTATTATTATTATTATTATTATTATTATTATTATTATTATTATTATTATTATTATTATTATTATTATTATTATTATTATTATTATTATTATTATTATTATTATTATTATTATTATTATTATTATTATTATTATTATTATTATTATTATTATTATTATTATTATTATTATTATTATTATTATTATTATTATTATTATTATTATTATTATTATTATTATTATTATTATTATTATTATTATTATTATTATTATTATTATTATTATTATTATTATTATTATTATTATTTTCAGGTTCCACAGACGTATCTGGATATGGCTTCTTACCTTTTTCGGCATTAGATGCAAGAAAACAGGTAAGTTTTATTTAATGATTTGTGGTGTTGTCGTTCAGTACTCGTCTGACAATTCCACTAGTTTCAATGAGTACTATTTTTTGCAACTGATGATAAATTTTTTCTTTTAGGTTCAGCGTCTTAAGACTGTCTAAGAGGGTATGCGGGATTTCTCCAGTTGCTCCTATTATGATTGGTACAATGGTGACTCTTTCCTGGTTCCACATGTCCTTTATTTCATTTGCGAGAGGTAGGTATTTATTAATTTTTTCTGTGTGTTTCTTTTGCAGGTTTGTAGCTAGTGGAACGGAGAAGTCTATCAGGTAAGTATGCTTGGATTTTTTGTCTGTAAACACCATGTCTGGTTTGTTGTGCTGTATGGGTATATCTGTTACTATCTCTCTGTTCCAGTATATCTTATAGTTTTCAGTTTCGATAACGCTTTCTGGATTGTACTTATAATAGGGAGTTGTTTCTGTTAGTTCAGTGTTTAGCTTTAGGAGTTCTTGGTGGATCACTTTCCCAACGTTGTCGTGTCTTTTCGTATATTCTTTTGGAGCCATTGTTTGGCAACCGCTTATTATATGGTCGATGGACTCGGTTTGATTCCCGCACATTCGACATTTATCCGTTGGGATGTGTTCTTTCATTATGTATTTTTTATAGTTTCGTGTTGCAACAACCTGATCTTGGATTGCTATAATGAATGCTTCTGTTTCGGGAAATAGGTATCCTAGTTTCAGCCACATAAAAGAAGCATGTTTGTTGATATGTTGTTGCGCCAGTATTGCTGGGTAGCGTCCGTGTAGCTCTTTTCTTTTCCATCTCTCTTCTATGTTATCTTCTGCAGGTTGCTCGATATTGTTATCTGCTAGGTTTAGTGGAGTTAGTTTGTTGTCTAGTTTTCTTAGAGCCTGGTATGTTTGGTTATTTGAGTTTTCATCAATAAAGTATTTTCTTAGATTTTTTATTTGTTTTTCATTGTGTTTTGCTATGTCTGTGATACCTTGTCCTCCATTTTCTCGTGGTATGTTTACTCTTTCTAGTGAGCTGCGAGGGTGATGTTTGCAAAATTTTGTGCCTAGAGTGCGGATGTCTCTGTTGAGCTCTTCAAGTTCTGTGTCTGTCCAATTAAGTACTCCAAAGCTATATGTGAGGATTGATATCGCGTACGTGTTTATCGCTTTTGATGTGTTTTTGCTGTTGAGTTTCGTTTTCAATATTTTCCGTACTCTTTCTTTAAATTGGTTTCTTAGTGTCGCTTTGCTCTCTTTTTGATCTATTCCTCTAGCTTGTTGGTATCCTAGGTATTTATAAAGTTCGTCTATTTCCATTCCTTCTATTTGTCCCTTTTCTGCACCTATGTCATATCCTTCATGTTTTTTCCATTTACCTCTTTCCATTGCGTTTATTCGACATTTATCTAGTCCAAATTCCATATGGATGTCTTCGCTAAACGTTTTGGTGGTTTTGATAAGCTTTTCAATGTTTTCTTTGTTGTCTGCATACATTTTAAGGTCATCCATATAGAGAAGGTGACTAATGATGGTGTTTCCTATGGTTGTGCCTTTCTTTGTTTTATTCAGCATGTTTGATAGTGGGTTTATTGACATACAAAACCATAGTGCGCTAAGCGCGTCGCCTTGAAAGATACCTCGTTTTATTTCAATGTTATCGATTGTGAATTTGGATTTAGTTGTGTTTATACTTAGTGTTGTTTTCCATTTTTCCATTGATACTTTGAGGGTGTTTAAGACATACGGGTCAATTTTGTAGATTTCTAAGACTTCAAGTAGCCAGGTGTGTGGGACGCTGTCAAAAGCTTTTTTGTAATCTATGTATGCGGTATATAGCGACTTTTTGTCTTTCTTTTTGTGTTGTGTTATGATGGTGTCTATGATCAGTTGTTCTTTACACCCTTTGGTTTTTCGTCTGCATCCTTTTTGTTCTATAGCTAGCATGTTATTTTCGATCAGGTGACCATATATCTTTTCTGTAAGGATAGATGTGAATATTTTATAAATAGTTGGTAGACAGGTTATTGGTCTGTATTTATCTGGGCTTTTGCTTGTGGGTGTTGTTTTGGGCAGTAGATACGTAATGCCTTCGGTCATGAATTCTGGAGTCTCCGCTTCTCCTTGTAAAGTTTTAGAAAATAGTGCTGCTATTCTGTTGTGTGTATGTGTGAATTGTTTCCACCAGAAATTGTGTATTCCCTCTTTTCCTGGTGATTTCCAACTGTGTGTTTTTTTGATGGCTTTCTTTACATCTTCAGTTGTTACGGTGTGATTGTTCATTTGTTTTTTGTTTTGCATCTTCGTTTTTTCTTCTTTAATCCATTTCGATGTTTGTTTGTGTTGTTTTTCTTGTGACCATATATTGCTCCAGTAAGTTTTAGTTTCTTCTTTATCCGGGTCTTCGTTTTGCTGTTTGTTTTCCTTTTGTTCGTTCAGACCCCTGTAGAATTTTCTTTCATCTTCGTTGAATTGCTTATTGTGTTGTCTGCGTTGGTTGTTTTCCTTTAGTCGTCTTAGTCTTTTTGACTTCGCAGCAAGTTTCTGTTTGAGCAAGTCTAAGATCTCAATGATATTTTTGTTTTCTTCATTTTGATGTTCTTTTATAATGTTTTGGGCTTTGTTTTTTAGTTTCTTACTTGCTGTTGGTTCTTGTGTTTTTATTAGCCTTCCTATTTTTGCGCGTAGCTCATCTATTTGGTTGCTGATTCTCCGTTCCCATGGTGGCATTGTCTGGCTTTCTGAGATTTCTTTGTTTTGTTGTTTTTTTGGAGTTTTCTGTTGTATAAGACCTGACGCGGTTGCTGCTCCTATATAAACAAGGTTGTGGATCGTTGTGATGTCGTCGTTCTGTTTTGATTTATTTCTAATTATATTGTTGATTTGGTTAATAATAATTTTCGCCTTCGGCGTAATCTTTGTTTTCAATTTTGGGAGCTTCGGTCTTAGGTTTGGTGTCGTTCCGTAGTACTTCATATAGGTTTCCTCAAAACAGTTCTCGATGTGTCGTTCTTCATCAGAGGGTTCTTCTTGAGCTTCTTGGACATGGATTGGGTTTCTCGGCGGTGTTGTAGGATTTATCCCAAGTTCTCTTCTAGCTTCGTTTTTTATTCTGTCCATTGCTTCAGGTGATATCTTGTTCGTTGCTAGGATTGCACGTTTTTGGTCTAGAATGTTTTGGATAGTTTTTTGTCGTAGTTCTGGAAATTGATTCGTAACAAGTGCATGTAGTTCTTTACTGTATTTGGTTGGTTTTGTCTCTAACTCAGTTAAGACAAGGAAGCTACGGTATATAAACTCATTCATTTCATCCGTCCATTTTGTTCTCTGTCGTAGCTTGCCCTGTAGGGTGGTTGGATATCTTCGACCTTCCAAAGCATCTCTACGGAGTGATGTTTCTTGATTCCTGTTCATTGCTTCGGTGTTTGCCATTTGCAGGTCAGCAGCACCGATTCCACTGATTCCTGCAACAGGCTGGTCATCGGGGCGGTTCCGAACGGGGTCAGCCTGAGCCCCCGCCACGCCCGAGTAGCGATTTCGTCGAGTCCTTATAGCGACAATTTTTACTCGTTGTTCGGGGTGCTATCCCGGACAGCGGTTGTCCTTTTAGGGGCCTTTTACGCCAGGCAGGACTTACCGAGGTGGTATTCTTTTTCAACCCGCCACCACACGGGTATTATTATTATTATTATTATTATTATTATTATTATTATTATTATTATTATTATTATTATTATTATTATTATTATTATTATTATTATTATTATTATTATTATTATTATTATTATTATTATTATTATTATTATTATTATTATTATTATTATTATTATTATTATTATTATTATTATTATTATTATTATTATTATTATTATTATTATTATTATTATTATTATTATTATTATTATTATTATTATTATTATTATTATTATTATTATTATTATTATTATTATTATTATTATTATTATTATTATTATTATTATTATTATTATTATTATTATTATTATTATTATTATTATTATTATTATTATTATTATTATTATTATTATTATTATTATTATTATTATTATTATTATTATTATTATTATTATTATTATTATTATTATTATTATTATTATTATTATTATTATTATTATTATTATTATTATTATTATTATTATTATTATTATTATTATTATTATTATTATTATTATTATTATTATTATTATTATTATTATTATTATTATTATTATTATTATTATTATTATTATTATTATTATTATTATTATTATTATTATTATTATTATTATTATTATTATTATTATTATTATTAGTATTATTATTATTATTATTATTATTATTATTATTTTTTTTTTTTTTTTTTTTTTTTTTTTTTTTTCTCACAGGTTGTCCTGGGGGCAGTCTGTGCATCAGAAGCAAACGCTTCAAGATCCACCGGCGTCGCTGTTGAGAACTGATCTAGCAATCGACAGAGTTTGAATTATTACCGCCTTTTGTATATCACCAATTATTTTTTCAGGTAAGTTCAGTTCTTTTATTTTTTCTTTCAGGTTTTTAGGGATCAATGCTGTTACTGATAATATTATTGGAATTATGCAGACACTCGTCATATTCCAGAGGTTTCTAATCTCTTCCCTCAGCGGTTGGTATTTCCGGATTTTTTCCGTATATTTCTCCATCAGATTATGGTTTCCTGGAACAGAGATGTCAATCAGATAAGTTGTTTTTGCCGACTTGTCTACGAGTACGATGTCAGGTCTATTATGTGGTATTGTGTGATCAGTCAGGATAGGTTTGTCCCACATGATTTTCCAGTTTTCATTTTCCTCGACCTCGTTTGGATTGTATTTGTAGTATGGGGTTTTTTCTTTTTTTAGGTTCCGCATGAAGAGTAGTTCCTGGTGGACAATTCTAGCTGCCATGTTATGTCTGTTGGTATAGGCTGTAGGTGCCCGCGACGTGCATGCGCTCAGAATGTGGTCGATAGTCTCTGATGCTGCGTTGCAGATGCGACATCTATCGTTTGGTATGTTTTCTTTAATTATATATTTAGCATAGTTTTTAGTTTTTATTACTTGGTCCTGAATAGCCACAAGAAATCCCTCTGATTCAGGGTGCAGGTTGCCTTCGATTGCCCATCGTAAAGATTCTGTTTGGTCGACATTCTCTTGATGAAGTTGGTTATAATATCTCCCATGTAGCTCCTTTCGTGCCCACTCATCTTTCTTTTGCTCATCGGTCATGGCTATGGGTGCATAGTTTATGTCCTGTAAGTTAAGAGGCGTTAAGTTTTTGTCCGCATCTGAAACTATTCGGTGCAAGGTGTTTTGCGAATTTTTTTGAAAGAAGTCTCGAATGTTTTGTATTTGTTTCATCCATTGCTGTTTTATGTCTGTGATTCCTCGTCCGCCCTGTTCTCTAGGTATCGTAATCCTTTCTTTACAGGCCTTCGGATGATGCATGCGAGAGGAGGTTAATGTAGTACGAATTTTCCTATTTAGGTCTTCCAACTCTGTATTAGACCATTTAATGATGCCAAAAGAATATGTTAGGACCGGGATAGCGAATGTATTTATAGCCTTCGTTAGATTTTTGGAGTTTAGCTTCGTTTTAGTCAGTTTTTTCATACGGTTTTGGAATTCCTTTGTAAGTTTTTCTTTTACTTTTTTGTGTTCAATTTTGTGTGTTTGGGCAATGCCGAGGTATTTATATGGTTCTGATATTGGGGATATCTCTAGCTGTTCCATTAATTCAAGGTTTGGCATTTCTTGCAGTTGACCTTTAATGACCTTAACAGTAGCACATTTCTCCACACCAAAAGTCATGCCAATATCTTGACTCATACTATGTACCAGGCTAAGGATAGTTTTGAGTTGTTTCTCATTTGAGGCGTAACATTTAAGGTCGTCCATGTATAGTAGGTGTGCAAGTAAAAACTCTTCTCCCCTTCCTTTAATTTTTACTCCATACTTGGTTAGTTTAATGGCATTTGATAGCGGATTCAATGCCAAACAGAACCAGAGAGCACTAAGGGAATCCCCTTGGAAAATTCCCCGTCTTAGTGCAATCTCACCGCTATCTATTTGTTCAGATGCAGTTCGAACTTTCAAGGTGGTTTTCCAATTTTTCATGGTAGCTTCTAAAAATAATGTTAGGGAAGGATGAATCTTATAAATTCTGAGTACTTTCAATAGCCAGGAGTGGGGAATGGAGTCAAAGGCCTTTCTATAGTCAACGTAGCCCATGTATACATTGCGTTTTCCTTGCCGAATTTGTTCGGTTACTACTGAGTCAATAATCAGTTGTTCTTTACACCCTAATACATTCCTTTTTGCCCCTTTTTGTTCTTCACTAATTATTTTCTTTTTCTCCAGGTGGTCATCGATTTTCCTACAGAGGATTCCCGAGAAGATTTTATAGAGTGTTGGCAGGCATGTAGTTGGACGGTATTGTGAGGGATCGCCGATGGAATCATTCTTTGGGATCAGATAAGTAGTTCCTTCGGTTAGGAACTTGGGAAAAGTGTTAGGGTGTGTAAGCATTATTATTAATATTATTATTATTATTATTATTATTATTATTATTATTATTATTATTATTATTATTATTATTATTATTATTATTATTATTATTATTATTATTATTATTATTATTATTATTATTATTATTATTATTATTATTATTATTATTATTATTATTATTATTATTATTATTATTATTATTATTATTATTATTATTATTATTATTATTATTATTATTATTATTATTATTATTATTATTATTATTATTATTATTATTATTATTATTATTATTATTATTATTATTATTATTATTATTATTATTATTATTATTATTATTATTATTATTATTATTATTATTATTATTATTATTATTATTATTATTATTATTATTATTATTATTATTATTATTATTTTTTTTTTTTTTTTTTCTCACGTTAGTACGGATACAATCCTTATATACCGGCAGTTTGCACCGCAAGGCATATCGGTAGGTAATATTACTGATTGTGTGCTGGGATGTTTAGCACTTTTCGTATAAGATTACAGGTCCCCAGTATGACAGCTTTCTGAATTTCAAGGATCAGTAAAGGAGGTAGTTCAAGTTCCTGCAGCTTTTTCTTCAAGTTCTTTGGGATCTCTGCAGTAGCGCCGACAATGATGGGAATTGTTTGCACTTTGGTAAGTTGCCATGTTTCTTTTAAGTCTTCACAAAGAGGTAAGTACTTTTCGATTTTTTCTGTGTACTTTTTTTGGATGTTAGCAGCAGCAGGGACTGAGACTTCGACTAAGATGAGCTCTTTTTCGTCTTTCCTGTGGATAACTATGTCTGGCCTGTTGTGCTGAACAGTTCTATCAGTTTGCAGCTCTCTATCCCAGTAAATTTTATATCGCTCATCCTCAACGATTGAGTCCGGGTGGTATTGGTAGTACGGCAGCTTGTTTTGTATTAATCCCAGTTTACAACATATTTCCTGATGTATTATTTTAGCAACATTATTGTGTCTTTGTGTATACTCCCTGGGTGCCAATACTTTACATCCGCTAGTTAGATGCTCAACATTCTCATTTCCCTCTCCACACATACGACAGACTGTTGATGCGATGTTCTCATTTTTGGTTATATATTTTAGGTAAGATCGTGTTGGGATTACCTGATCCTGTATTGCAAATATAAACCCTTCAGTTTCCGGGAAGATGTTGCCCTTATTTAGCCACCCTATGGAAGCTGTTTTATCCAGGTAAGTATTATGAAGCATGTTTGCATATCGCCCATGTAACTCTTTCTCTTTCCATTGGGTTTCCAACGTCAAGAGAGAGTAGTGAGGGTCGCAAACATATTCTGCGTCGCCTAGGTTTAGAGGTGTAAGTTTTTTATCCATGCTAACAATTATTCTATGTAGTGTGGAGTGTGTTGCTTTTTGATGAAAGTATTTTCGCATCATCTCAATTTGATCTTTATGTCTTAACCGCATGTCTGTTATTCCTCTGCCTCCTTTAATCCGCGGCAAGTGGAACCTCTCTTTGCATGCTTTAGGATGGTGCTTTCGGTGTTTTGTGAAACGGACTCTGATAGTCCTGTTGAGGTCTTCCAGCTCTGTGATCCAGTTTATCACCCCATAGCTGTATGCCAGGACAGGAACTGCATACGAATTTATCGCAACTGTGGTGTTTGGCGCTGATAGTTGTGATTTTAAAATCTGCGTTATACGTTCTTTGAATTTTTCTTTGAGTTGTTGTTTCATTTCTTGTTCCTGGATTCCTCGTGATTGGGAAAATCCCAGGTATTTATATGTGTCCTGTTTTTGCATGTTTAGAATGGTTCCCCCACCTGATGCCATGGTAAGTTTGTGTCCCTCTGTGTCATGCCATTTTCCTTTGCGCATGCTATTGGTTCTACACTTATCCAATCCAAATTTCATGCGTATGTCATTAGAAAACCGCTCGACACATCTGAGTTGTCTTTTTAAACCAATTTCTGTGGATGAAAATAGTTTTATATCATCCATGTACATCAGATGGGAAAGTTTTGCTTTCCCTTCAAGGTCATAGCCGTTGCCCAATTTATTTATAGCAGTAGAAAGCGGGTTGATGGCAATGCAAAACCAAAGGGCGCTGAGTGCATCGCCTTGAAATATTCCTCGTAGGATTTTAATTTTGATGCATTTGTTCTGCATTGCTTCTCCTCCTATGGTTAATTGTGTTTCCCATTTGCCCATCATTGACCTTAGTAGCTCTATTAGAGCTGGGTGGATTTTGTACATGGACAGGCACTGCAACAACCAGGAGTGAGGAACACTATCGAAAGCTTTTTGGTAGTCTATGAACGCAGTGTGCAGATCGTTCTTTTTTTGTATGGCGTGTTTCGTTGCGGTGTTATCTACAATAAGTTGTTCTCTACATCCCTGGGCGTGTCTTTTGCATCCTTTCTGTTCTTCTGCCAGTTGGTTATTTTCTACCATATGTTTGTAGATTTTATCACAGATTGTGCCACTTAAGATTTTGTATAGCGTGGGCAGGCAGGTGGGCAGGCAGGTGATAGGTCGATACTTTGAAGGGTCTTCTGATGGTTGGTCTGTTTTTGGCAAGAGGTAGGTGATGCCTTTTGTGAGAAAGTCGGGCACTTTGTTCGGATCAATTATTATATCATTCAGCAGAGTCAGCAGCTTTGGTCTTATGGAAGTAAACCGCTTGTACCAGAAGTTTTGGATTTTATCAGGACCTGGTGCCTTCCAATTAGCTGTGTTTTGTAGTACTCGGTTAAGTTCATCTTCGGTTATGTTTTGCGATGTCATAATTGGTGTCTTATCGCGAATCTTATCCTCTGCTTTTATCCAGTCAGCCGATGTTTTATGCTTTATTGGGTTCTCCCATATATTACTCCAGAAGGTTCTTATTTCATCGTCAGCTGGATATTTAGCGTCGTGATTGTTACTTGTATTGCTGGTAAGATTTCGGTAAAAGTTTCTCTGACTCTGACCAAATATTTTATTGTCCTGCCTTCTTTGGTATGATTCTTTATATCTTCTTAGTCTGCTGGCTATTACCTTCAGTCTCTGCTTTAGAAAGTCTAATATTTCAATGGAGGTTCTGTTATTGTGATTCCTATAGACGTTGATAATTTCCTGAGTCTTACGTCTGATCTTTTCACTTTGTTTGGTTGATCTAGTACTTTCTGTTAAAATGCCAATATGTTTTCTTATGTTGTTTAACTTTGTTGTTAGTCTGCGTTCCCATCCTGGCTTTTGATTTTTAAGAATGGGTTTTTCGGGCTTTGGGATTATATATCCACATAGTTTTACTGTGGCTTGCGCAGCGCAGTATACTAAATCATGTAAGTTTTCTATGGTGTTGCAGCTACGTGCGTCATTCTTAACTAGTTCGTTAATAGTATCAATAATTGCTTTTGATTTGCGGTTTACTTGGATCTTTTTTATGATAGGCCTTGACGCAGGATCCATTCCGTTGTATTTCTCATTACATTCTTGCAGCGCATGGAATGCATCATTGTCTTCAGGTCTAATTATTTGTACTTCCACTTCTTGTGAGATCTGGTCATCAGTAGGTACTATGTGCGTTAAGAGTCCAAGTTCCCTGGCTACCTCTTCTCTGATTCTCTGAGTTGTATGTTGTGTAAGTCGGTTTTTAAGGAAAAGCTGCCGTCGTTGGTCCAAGATGTTCTGGACAGTCTTGTTTTGAAGTTCTGGAAACTTCGTTATCATTTCAGCGCGTAAGCGTTGAGCGTATGGTCTAGAATTAGTTTTCATCTCTGTAATGAGCAAGTAAGTCCGATAAAGGTAACAATTGGTCTCCTCTGACCATTTAAATCGAACCCGCTTGCCCTCATTGCGGTCCACAGGAATGGGAGGAGCTTCACGTTCCTCAACATCACCCGTGGGTGGAATAGGTTGTCCGGGGTTGTTATTTCTATTCCTTGTCAGAGCTCTGGTGGGTTCCGTACGCAGGTTAGCGCCACCTGTTCCGCTAGGTCCTGCGCCAGCCTGGGGGTCTTCAGGACGGTTCCGAATAGGAAGAGGCTGGTCTCCTACCCCGCCCGAGTATCGCTGTCTTCTGGTGCGCACAGCAGTGGATTCACACCAAGGGGTTGCTAACCCGCAGGGTGGTGTTCTCTTTGAGTCGCCTTCTACGACAGGCAGAGAATACCTTGGGGATATTCTTAATAACACCCTTACCCCACACGGGTATTTTTATTATTATTATTATTATTATTATTATTATTATTATTATTATTATTATTTTTTTTTTTTTTTTTTTTTTTTTTTTTTTGTGGTGGCCTTACTTGCGGTCCCGCGGCTCCGACTCACACGGGTGCAAGTAGGCCAGATGGTCCGTTACCGTTTCTACTCCCCACCAACCGCGGGGTTAGTAGAAACGGTGTTCCGCATCGTGTGCCCTGAGTAGACGCAATGATCCGAGGATGACTGCTTTCTGCATGTTGCCTGCAAGTTGCTCTGCCCTGTCACGGCAGGCCGGCAAGGTCTTGAGAGCTGAGAGCAGTGTCTGCCGTGCGCCTCCGAGAGCTCCAATTACCAAAACCACTAGCTTGACTGTATAGCCCCGGTACACTCGGCGAAGGTCAAAGAGAAGATCCTGATATTTCGTCCGTTTCTCTTCTTCCTTGGCAATGATGTTCGTCTCGGCAGGAGCCGAGAACTCAATGACATACATAGTTTTGTCATTTTTGTCAAGGAGTACTATATCCGGCTTGTTAGCGTTTACAAGCCGGAGTGTGGGGAATGCGAAATTCCAGTATATTCTGGTTCTGTCATTCTCCACGACGGACGGAATATCAGAGGGGACATATGGCAGCACTGGAGCATCATCAACACCGTACGAGTGCCTTAGATGGTAATACAGCACCCGTAACGCTGCGTTGTGTCGATGGATATACGCCGAGACCGCATAGCGCCCGCAAGCGGACAGCAAATGATATAAGGTCTCCGGCGCCCTATGGCAGGCCCTACAGCTTGTATCAGGAACCTGTATACCCATCACGCGACTTCGGTGTTCCAACGTGTTGATGACTCCGTCTTGGCAAGCAATGATAAACCCCTCAGTTTCCGACTTTAATGCACCTGACCTTAAGAATGCAAAGCTTAGCTTTTTGGATAAGCCAGTGTTTTCAATGGTTTTATAGAAAACACTGTGCAATGGCTTATCCATATGTAGACGTAATAAATAGTCTACCTCTGCATTCTTTAAGGTGGTTTTAAGTCTTTGGCAGGTCAACTGTGTAATGGAGTTTTCCTGCCGCCGACTTATGTCGAAAACTATTTGGAGCTCATCTGCTGCTCTTTGTGCTGCTTTAAAAAGAAATGCCCCCACCCCAAATGTTTCATGGTTACGCACCATGCATAGCAGGGGATCCTCGTTTCTGATTACTTCGCACGCGGTACTTAGGACTATTCGTCTGTGTAAACACTCCAAACTTAAGAGTCCACGGCCTCCCTGATAACGTGGGAAGTTATTATTATTATTATTTTTTTTTTTTTTTTTTTTTTTTTTTTTTTTTTTGTGGTGGCCTTACTTGCGGTCTCGCGGCTCCGACTCACACGGGTGCAAGTAGGCCAGATGGTCCGTTACCGTTTCTACTCCCCACCAACCGCGGGGTTAGTAGAAACGGTGTTCCGCATCGTGTGCCCTGAGTAGACGCAATGATCCGAGGATGACTGCTTTCTGCATGTTGCCTGCAAGTTGCTCTGCCCTGTCACGGCAGGCCGGCAAGGTCTTGAGAGCTGAGAGCAGTGTCTGCCGTGCGCCTCCGAGAGCTCCAATTACCAAAACCACTAGCTTGACTGTATAGCCCCGGTACACTCGGCGAAGGTCAAAGAGAAGATCCTGATATTTCGTCCGTTTCTCTTCTTCCTTGGCAATGATGTTCGTCTCGGCAGGAGCCGAGAACTCAATGACATACATAGTTTTGTCATTTTTGTCAAGGAGTACTATATCCGGCTTGTTAGCGTTTACAAGCCGGAGTGTGGGGAATGCGAAATTCCAGTATATTC